>CAUYON010086972.1:0-14742 GCA_963573935.1 Arctocebus calabarensis
GAGTATCAATGTCTTTATATAGTGATCAAGAAAATGCCATGAAGGCTATCTGTGACAGTATGATCAAAACATTTCTGAATGTATATGAATCGTGCCCTATGATTGCACCAATGTACAGAATTATGATTCAATAAAATTATATATAAAAAAACTATAAAATAGAAACTTATTTTTATGTTCCAGGGCAAATCTAAACTGTCATAGTTCTGTATGCATGATGTAATTTAATGCTGGTCTGAAGGGTACCTGTAGCTTGAGAGAAAGGTATGTATAGAGTTTTAGTTAAATAACATGGATTTTTATTCCTTTAATGATTTTTGTTCACTTTAGTCTTTTTGTCCATATTGATAGAAAGTTAAAACCTTGGATATTTAGGAATTTTAAGATTACATATCACTTTGGGCCCCTCAGACAGCACATTGTATTACTGGGCACTTTAGCAATAGATAGTGGTAATGAGGGGGGTGAGGGTAGAAGTATGCAGAAGGTAATTTAAAAGATACTTCATTGTGGCTCGGCGCCTGTGGCTCAACAGGCTAAGGTGCCAGCCATGTACACCTGAGCTGGCAGGTTCGAATCCAGCCCGGCTAGCCAAACCACAATGACGGCTGCAACCAAAAAAGGGCCGGGCATTGTGGTGGGCGCCTGTAGTCCCAGCTACTTGGGAGGCGGAGGCAGGAGACTTGCTTGAGCCCAGGAATTGGAGTTTGCTGTGAGCTGTGATACTAGGGCACTCTATCCAGGGTGACAGCTTGAGGCTCTGTCTCAAGGAAAAAAAAAAAAAAAGATACTTCATTATAAGAGACAATTTTTTTGTGTGGTTTTTGGCCTGGGCTGGGTTTGAACCCGCCACCTCCAGCATATGGGGCCAGCGCCCTACTCCTTTGAGCCATAGGCGCCACTCTAAAGATACTTCATTATAAATAATTTTCCCTTCATCTGCATAAGTGAGTTAGGTCCAATTTTATTTCATTTTTTGGGATAGTCTCACTTTGTCACCCTCGGTAGAGTGCTGGGCACTATAGCTCACAGCAACCTTCCACTCTTGGATGCAAGTGATCCTCTTGCCTTGGCCTTTTAAATAGCTGGGACTACAGGCTTTTGCCACAACACCCAGTTATTTTTAGGGATGGGGTCGAAACTCCTGAGCTCAGGCAATCCACTGGCCTTGGCCTCCCAGAGTGTTAGGATTACAGGCATGAGTCACAGCACCTGGCCTTAGGTCCAAATTTAATTAAAATATAAAGTATAGAGAGAAACATCTAATGCTGTTGGAAAAGAGGTAAGCATATAAATTCAGTTTGGTTGTATTTTACTTTTTGGTGCATGAATTTATGGTAAACAATGATAGTTTGTGGCTTTCATTTCTTTAGAAAAAAGCTTAAAACATAATTTTTACTGTTAGAAATCCTATATTTGAAGGAAGCCTCAATTATCAGTGGCTTTATGAAGAAACATTAAAAACAAATTGAAAATGGGTTGCGCCTGTGGCTCAAACGAGTAGGGCGCCAGCCCCATACGCCGGAGGTGGCGGGTTCAAATTGCATTTGCACTGAACATGTACAGACACTTTTCTTTTCATTCTAGCAAGAATGATAAGTAAGCAATAAAGTATAACAACTATTTTCATAGTATTTATCTAATTGTATTAGGTATTAGAAAGTCAAAGTGATCTAGAGATGATTTAAAGTACATGGGAGAAGGTGCTTAAGTTATATGTAAATCCTATGTTGTTTTTATATCTGGGCCTTGAGCACCGGCAGATATAGATATTTTGGTATCTATAGGAGGTCCCAGGAGCAGCCCCCTACAGATACCACAGGACTTCTGTATATATCTCCAGCTCCAATCTCTGCAACACTCTGCAGACCGGTACCTGCATAAGTTCTTCTATCTGACATTTCCAATTGGAAGTCCAATAGGTATCCCAGGTTGGACCTCTTCAGAATGGAACTTGATTTTACCCCCCAAATCTTCTCCTACCTCAGTCTTCTCCATTGCAGTATGTGCTATCAATATTCACCTAGATTTTGCTCAGGTTGAACACACAGGGGTCATCTCTGATTATTCTATTTCCCTTAAACCTGTATCAATCCAAGTGCAAGTCATAGACATTCCACCTTTAAAATATATCTTGACCAGACAGCTTTTCTCCACTTCCTCTGATATTGCTTTAGTCCAAGCACCTCATCTCTCCTTTGAAGCCCTGGAATGGTTTTCTATCTTCTGCTTTTTCTGCTGTCATTCTTGCCCCTTTCTCACACCTGCTGTCTATTTGCTGAATGGCAGCCAGAATGCTCTTTGCAAAGAGCACGTTAGCCAAGTCACCTCTGCACACAGCCATCCTGTGGTGTCCATCACCTGTTGGGTGAAAGTCCTCCATTACCAAGGCCTGCAAAGCTTGTCATAAACTGACCACTACCAGTTTCTAAAGGTCCCCATGTCCCTGCAGACAGCACTTCTCAGTGGAGACCATCACAGGCCTGTGATATTTGCCTGTGGGATATTGGATGAGTGGCTAGAAAATCAATGTGTCATATTTTTGTGTCCTGAATTTATGGAGCAGAACTCACATTCAATGAATAATAGAGCACTGTGGTCAGAATACATGTCCTTCCTGTATTTTATCTTATTTTAATTTTCTAAAATTTCAGAATATTATGGGGTGCAAATGTTTGGGTTACATGAATTGCTTTTTGTACAGTTTAAGTTGCAGTTAATAATCATGCCCCTCACCCAATAGTGTGCATTGTATCCATTAGGTTTGAATTTACCTCTCCCTTCCTGCTCTCTCCCACCTGCTTGCTTTCCATTGAGTTTTAGCACCAAATGTGCACGTGGGCATTGATTGATTAGTTTAATATAACAGTGAGTACATGTGATGTTTCCTTTTTCATTCTTGCAAGACTTCACTTAGAAGAAAGACCTCTGGTTTCATCCAAATTGTTGTAAAAAGTATTAGTTCACCATTTTTTCGTATGGAGTAGTGCTCCATGGTACACATATACCACATTTTATTAATCCACTCATGTGTTGATGGGCACTTGGGTGGTTCCAAGTGTTAGAATTGTGCTGCAATAAACATTCAAGTGCATGTATATTTACAAAATGACTTTTTTTCCTTTAGGTAAATACCTAATAGTGGGATTGCTGGATCAAAAAGTAGGTCTACTTTTAGTCCTTTGAGGCATCTCCATACAACTTTCCACAGAGGTTATACTAGTATGCAGGTTCATCAACAGTGTATAAGTGTTCCTTTCTCTCCACATCTATGCCAGCATCTGTTTGGGGATTTTTTGATAAAAGCTATTCTCAATGGAGTTAGGTGATAGCTCATTGTGGCTTCAATTTTCATTTGCCTGATGATTAGTGATGTTAAGAATTTTTTTCTTTTCTTTTTTTTTTTTTTAAGCTGGAGTCTCACTATGTTGCCCTTGGTAGAGAGCCATGGCGTCATAGCTCACAGCAACCTCAAACTCTTGGGCTAAAGAGATTCTCTTGTTTCAGTCTCCCAATTAGTTGGGACTACTGGTGCCTACCACAACACCCAGCTATTTTTTTGTCATTATCATTGTTGTTTTTAGCTGGTCTGAGCTGGGTTCGAACCCGCCAGCCTGGGTGTATGTGGCCAGCACCATAGCTGCTCAGCTACGGACACTGAGCCTAAGCATTTTCCTTATGGTTTTGGCTATTATCTTCTTTTGAAAAGCTTCTTTTCATGTTTTATGGGGTTGTTTGATTTTATTCTGGCTGATTTGCTTGAGTTCTTTATGGATTCTTGTTATCAGCCTCTTATTGGATGTATAGCACACTAATATTTTCTCCCGTTCTGTAGGCTATTTGCTCTATTGATTGTTTCCATGGTTGTGCAGAAGCTTTTTAATTTAATCAGGTCTCATTTGTTAATTTTTGTTGTTGCTGTAGTTGCTTTAGGGTCTTCTTCATGAATTCTTGGCCTAAGCCTCTGAGAGTTTTTCCAACATTTTCTTCTAGAATTCTTATTGTTTCATGCCTTAGGTTTAAGTCTTTTTTCCATCATGAATTAAGTTTTGTGTATAGTAGAACCTCCATAGTTGACCACCTCCCTACACTGACCACCTCTTTAAGATGATCTAGTTTTCATCAACCAGGCATGTACCACATGTACGTATCAATATAGTAGGCGTAGTTCCTCATGTTGACCTCCCCTGTATGTTGATTGGTTTGTTACAGTCCCTTGGGCGGTCAACTTACACAGGTTCTACCATATTTTATTTTATTTAAACCATTGTATGATGCTAATTGGCCAGAGGAAGTGAGACAGAGGAAGGTGACCTGTCTGCATTGTAGATCTAGGAAGTACAGGGGGACATTATGGAGGAACGATGTATGTAGGGTGGGAAAGACATGCCAATTAAGAAAAATCAAAAAGGTTTTCAAAAAGGTTCGTATGAGAACAGACCTTAGTGACTTCATCTTGTGGCTCTACCCATTCTCTTCTTGGTTTCACACTGGGATTCAGGTTAGGTAATAGTTGACGCTGGTCAACTCTAGTCAGCACTGAAGGACTTTGGACCCTGGTTGAGTTCAGTCAGACCCTAGATGGAGAAAGAAGGAATTTCTGCCACTCTGATGTTTGAGGATCATTATCTGTGCCTGAGGAGCAGCCAGGATATCTCTAGGATCTTGCCTTGAGGGAGGGCTGTCAGGAGCCCAGCTCCTTAGCCAGGATGTGGCCTGTGAAGGCTGTTGGGATGTTGGGACCCGGAGGATTAAGCCTGCCACCAAGACTGCCACCTCTCAGCCCTGATGGAGAGGAAGGATGTTGAGTGCAGATCACGTGCCAGGTGCTATACAAAATGCTCCATGGTATCACAGGAAGCCTGGAGGGTGCCCTGGGAGCTCTGTTTTACTGCATTACTCCATGTGTTTGTTCATTCATGTAACAAACACATTCTGTGCACATATTATGTTCCAGGTATTCTAATATACTGTACATATATTATGTTCCAGGCGTTCTCTATCACCCCTGAAACTGGTTACAGGGAGAAAAAGACCGAGTTGCTGCTGTTATGGAGCTTGCCTTAAGAGGACAGCTCTGTCCACAGAGAGGACAGCCAAGTAAAGAAATACATGAATAAACAGGATATTGGACAAGATAATAAAATCAAAGTCATGTGAAGGGTCAGTGAGCACCAAAGTGTGGCCTATGGACCTCTGGCAGTTCCTGAGACCCTTTCAGGAGGTTCAAGATGTCAAAACCACTGTCTTTTCACAACAATACTAAGATGTCATTTGCCTTTATCACTCTTATGACATAGCAATTCTCAAACTGGCTCTCTGGGCAGGAGCCATGACTGTTAGTCCAGGCAGTCCCCATCCCCAGCCTGAGCAAAACCCAAGGACTTTGCGAATTTGGCCCTCAGGCCTCTGTCTCACCTTTGGATGGTGACCCCAAGCTAGTGCACCCAACAACAGGACGCTGCTTCTTGCTCTCTGAGCCCCAGGAAGACTTTTCTGGGGATTTCACCACTTACTCCCACCCTAACAAACACAGAACTCATATTAGGAGCCTGGGGCCATCTGTGACAGCAGCTATGAAAAGCAGAAAGCTCCAAGGCTTCAGGGCCCAGCCCGGTTCTCTCATGCCAGTGTCTCAGGCATTGAATTGTCATGACTTGGTTTCTTCTGGCAGAATCGCAGGAAGCACAGGGCAGGAGCCCAGGACACTGGAGCGCTCCCCAAGTGAGTTGCCGAGGCTCTCCGTGACAGGATGACGTTTGTCGAGCCACTCAGCAAATTGTTCCCCGGGTAGAGCTGCCTCAGCTCGACAGTCTGTCAGCCGCACTTACTGGGAACCCGCTAGCAATGTGAATTGGTAAGCAATCCAAGCATTGAAGTAGCAGTTCCCCAGAGTTGAGGGCTAAGTTATCTATCTATCAATCCTGTCTCTCTGCTGACATCTGGAAAAACCAGGTGACACCCACACACCTGAGGCCTTGGCAGAGCAGCTCAATTAAAGGTTGCTGTTTTTCTTTAGTAACTTTCTGACCTTGGAGTTTGAGAGTGTGGGTATTAGGCTTTGCTTTTGATCAAACTGCATGAATGTTTCAAGGTCTATGTGTTTGGAAATTAGCGTGGGTGAATGTGCATATATATGCATGACACGTTTTGCTAGGTCACTTTCAGTAGGACCTAGGTTGATCCCTGGACAGTGACTGATCACCGAGCACTCACTTATTTCCACAGGCAGAAGAAACCTGTCCAGAAAAAACCCTGAGCATGCTGCTGGATAAAGGTTTAAATGGGCTCTCTGCCAGTGAATTGCATTTGATAGTTGCGTGGGTGCAGCCCGTGGCAGGAATCCACAAAGCTCACAGGAGATCTGTGGGGCCCTGGGGTGTTGCAATGTCACTCTGTCTGGGTAAGTGACAGCCAGGATGTGGGATTTGGTGATTATTTTTGGTTTGGTTTGTTTCTAGCTTAGAAGAAAGACCATATATAACATTGAGAGAGGCATAACTTCTAGATTGTCAAGGTTGGTGCTAATAGTGAATGATATACTAATATATGTTACACGGAACCACAAGCTTGCAAGAGCCATGCTCACATACTAGATGAAAGAATGAATCTGCTGTTGTGTAATGGGAAAAGAAAGCTGGCAATGTAAATGTAGCCTTAATATTTTTTTTTCCCAGCATTTCATGTGTAATTAGGCATTCAGTGACTTCCTCGTCTAAGGAAATTTGACTTTAATGGGAGCTATGTAGCTAACTATTAAAGGAGTCTTTTGAAAATTCAGGGGTGAAGATGGGAAGGTATTAACTGTAAAGATGTATCACATCCTTGGCCTTTGAACAAAAGAAAACAACTTCACTACCACCAATCTGCCAACATATAAACTATGTAGATAGATGTTAAGATGTTAGACTCATATTCTGAGCTTTTGGAAATTAAGCCAGAAACAGAATGGTCAGATGATTATCATCGCCTAATGTGTCTGTTACATTTTAATCATCTAAAAATTCCACCACCACCACCACCCCCAGCGCCTGTGGCTCAACCGGCTAAGGCACTAAACTGAGCTGGCGGGTTCGAATCCAGCCAGGGCCCGCCGAACAACAGTGACGCTGCAACCAAAAAATGGCCGGGCGTTGTGGCGGGCGCCTGTGGTCCCAGCTGCTTGGGAGGCAGAGGCAAGAGACTCACTTGAGCCCAGGAATTGGAGGTTGCTGTGAGCTAATAGAGTGCTGAATAGCACTCTATTCAGGGTGACAGCTTGAGTCTCTGTCTCAAATAAAAAAAAATCCCCTCCCCCCAAAGGGCTCTGTTTAATGAATACAATTTCATCGATGTCTGGAAATTATACAATTTGTGATGCAGTCTCAGAATGTCTTGGGAAATTAAGGCATAACCTTGGGTAAATCCAGAGTTCATCATTATAAAGAGAAAGTTTCAAACGCAGACTTTAACTAAAGCTGGTATGATAGAATCCCTCCCTGCCAATGACATCCATCTCTAGGGGACGGTAGGGCATAGCTAGGAGTACGTAGCAGCCTGAGCCGGGATGAATGTCAGATCTAGCACCACTAATGGTGTTTAGTGGGAGCCAGTGCAAGAAAGGTTTAGAATTTGAAGATGGAAACTTGATTTGAAAGATTAGAGACCAAGGACCTTTCTTGAAGATGTCCACTCACCTCCCAAACCCCATCTCTCTGCATGCCTAAACCTCAGGACATGGTCTTAGGAAGTGGCACTGACTCCCTCCCCATCACTTCTTCAGTATAAACAGACAGGCTCTCTATGTGGTTTCAACACAGGGGGGTTGCATAGCTAATCTATTAGAGAAAGAAATTCTTTCTAATCAATAGTGATTTAAATAAATTATTTGGAAGGAAATATACTTCCTATTCCTCTTCTGGCATTTTACAGAAAATATTTTGAGCTGTCAAAAGGGGGCATCCTTGCTTTTCCACACAAAATAAATAATTTGCGTTTGTTCTTTAGAACAGCCTTGGTAGGAGTGGTAGGTGGCAGCAGAGTTCTCAGTAATTCTAAGAACAGGTGTGCTGGGTTTTTTTGAGACAGAGTCTCACTCTGTCACCTGGGGTAGAGTGCCATAGCATCATAGCTCACAGCAACCTCAAACTCCTGGACTCAAGTGGTCCACTTACCTCAGCCCCCAAGTAGCTGAAACTATAGGCATTCCTCACAACACCAGGCTGTTTTTCTATTTTTAGTAGAGATGGGGTCTTGCTCTTGCTCAGGCTAATCTTGAACTCCCTGGCTTAAGGGATTCTCTCGCCTTGGCCTCCCAAAGTGGGAGGGTTACAGGTGTGAAACAAGCATGCTGTTAACATACACCTGGGGGTGTGGACCCTGTGCGGCTACAACCCAGTTACTCTAAGGGTGGCCCTAGGCCAGTGACACTAACATCTCGAGGAAGACTGTTTCCAGTCAGACCCCCGCCCAGACCTGCTGGACCACAGCCGACATTTCACCAGGCCTCAGTGGTCCGGGAGCATCCCCGGATTGGAGACAAGCAGTTTCACAACTGTATTGTCAGGCTTCTGTGGAAGTAAGAGTCACCTGTGGTGCTTGTGAAACACTGATGCCTGGGCTTCCACCCACAACCTGCTGACTCAGAATTGCCAGAAGAGAGGCCTGGTAATCTGTGTGTTTCACAAATGGCCAGCGGCTGTCAGTAACCAGTGGAGCCCGAGAAACACTACAAGATGTTTATCTTTTTTTAACGGAAATATATAGTGATCTGAGGAGTAAACTTCTTTCTCCAGAACACATCTTCCTTTTGAAAAGATGCAGTCTCCATTTTCTGTTCAACTCTTACTCTTAAAAACAGAAGGCTAAGAACAGGGAGGAAGGAAACCGGAGAAGCGCGAGGACAGCCGCGGCCGGGTGCAGCCGGAGAGGCCTCTGCCCAGGGACGCTGTGGGAAAGGAGATGCTGCCAGCAGAGGGCAGCAAAGAACGCCTTGCTGAGGGGACTAGCTGCACCCGCGGTGTGGCCGGGCAAGGTGCAGAGTCAGTGGAAGTGGCCTTCTGCTACTTGCTTCTGGGACTTTCTGGAGCTGTTAGTGGACCTCAGGTCTGGCTGGACGGCGACTACGTTGCTCAAGTCAATGGGAATCACAGTAGATCGCAGACAGGTCTCAATGAGAGCCAGGTAAGATCTGAGCCAGCACTCCCTAATAGAAATGAAAAGTGAACTACATAGGTTATTTGAACTTTTCTAGAAGCTAAATTTTTAAAAAGTAAAAGGAAATGAGTGAAATTAAGTTTAATATTTTATTTAACCCAGTATATCCAAAATACAATTATTTCAACATGCTAATAGTATTAACTTTTTTGTGTGTGTGACAATCTCACTCTGTTTCCTAGGCTAGACGGCCATGACATGACCTCAGCCTAACTCATAGCAGCCTTAAACTCTTGGACTCAAGAGATCCTCTTGCTTCAGCCTCCCCAGTAACTGAGATTACAGGTGTCAGCTACAATACCCAGCTAATTTTTCTATTTTTAGTAGAGAGGGGGTCTAACTGGCTCAGGCTAGTCTTGAACTCCTTAGTGCAAGAGATCCTCCTGCCTCAGCCTGCCAGATTTCTAGGATTACAGGTGTGAGCCGCTGTGCCTGGCGTCTGGATAAACATTATTAACGAAACAGTAACCTGGAAGTTCTTGTATAACTTACTCTGGCAGCACATCTCACTTCTGACTAGCCACAGTTGAAGTGCCCGTTGGCCACACGTGGCTAGTGCATGTTTGAGGGGAAAGCATGACACTGGGGGAGGGGAGGCGTTAGGACCAGAGACGGAGGATTAACCTCTAGTCTAGGGACAGACCTTGGTGTTTTTATACAGAAACAAATATTCACTGAAGGGCTACGTTTCAGTTCATTATCGAGCATCTACTATATGCCAAAGCTGGGCTGGAGGCTGGAGATACATAACTCATCGCACACAGTCCCAGACACTGAGGTCCTAGGTTGGGAGTGGTTGAGAGACAGCCTGAAAATAGAACTTTTCAAATCCATGTGGCACCGGCAGCCCCAGGCTTATGGGCAGGTTGTGGGTGGACCTAACCCACCTGGGGGAAGTGCTCTGAATGACAACTAAGGCAGAGGTTTTTCTTTTTTTTTTTTTCTTTTCATAATCATTTCCAGTTTTACTTAGAAGTTGTTTGAAGTACACATTTGTTTTGTCTGGAGAAAGGAAATCTGGCTGAGATGAAAATCCCTAAGCTGGCTCTAAGCCTTTCAGAAAGGCAAGGCTAGTGCTTGGACTGTCCACAGGAACCCTTTCCCGGGCTTGTCCTTCACCTTTCACCAAAGGTCGGACCCACCACTTTCCGGGTCTCTTATTCCCTAAGTAGCACGGTTCTAGATTAACACTATTGTGGGAATGTGGTTCTTCACGTCAGTATGAATTTCCTCATCTTTCTGCACAAATTGAGTGAAATCCTTAGTGCATTATTTTTTTTCTTAGATGGATGGAAGCTAAAAAGAATGGAAGGCCTCCAGCTGTTTGAGGCTCTGTCCTCAACGACAATCAAAATTCTCCATCTTTTCTTGTTCTTGGCACTTTTTGATTGAAATAAGATTCTAGCATTTATCTGCACCTGCAATTTTGACAAGAAAGGAAAATTTAAAAGACAAGTGAAAGAATTCTCTGAGGGAAGTCAATGAGTCGACAGTAGTCAGACGACTCTAAATCTCTTTTTGCATTCCTCCGTCAATTAAACTACAGTCACATATTGGAGAGCAGAACTTAAGTCTGTGAGTAGAAATGCAAAAATGTGCGTCGATCAGTAGCTGGAACCTTCCTCTGGAGCGAATATTACTTGGAGAGCAGCTGATGATCCATTTGGCATTGAAACAGAGAGGATTTTGAGTCAAAGAGGCCACTTTAAATTATAGATTGGAGTTTAGTTGAAGGTCAGACTTATCTTGCATGAATAAAATCTTCAGAGATTTTTGGAATAACCTTAGAAAATGCAAGCAATCTCAAGCACATAACATTTGCTTCAGGGGATAAAAGCAGTTTAATATTATTGCCCTCTGCATAATTATTGATCATATTAGCATAGGGGATACTGAAAAGGAGAGACAGAATAACAGTCGAGCGGACACCTTGATTCTCCACAGCTACAACCACTCCCTTTGACAAGAAGTTGCCTGGGGACCTGGGAAAATTGGAAAGGGTATTTGGTAGTGGCTGGTAATTTCATTTTGGCTCAGCAAATGACAGAATGACCCACTGAGAGGGGAAGGATCATTTAGACAATCCCATATGATATAAATAATCTCTAGTCTCCAGGAATTTAATCATCTGTGAGATCATCATGTTGATTTGATTATCTTGGTATGTGAATAACCTGACTCAGAGCTTCCTGGCAACCAAGATGAAAAGGGAAATGTAGTGAGCACATTTCATTAGGAGTAAAACTCATCATTTGAGAGGGAGAAATGTACTCAGCTCTCAAGGGAAACTGGGACATTCATAAAGAACTTTTTAAACATTAAAAACATTTGATTCATAGCTGTGATGTTCTTTTTAAAAGCTACTGGTTCACATTGCAGATTAATGATTAGGATTTAGGAAAGTATAAATGTACTTCAGAGGTTTTTGGACCTGCTCGTATGAATTAACTTCTTGTCTCAGTTCCTCCTCCCAACACTAGTCTAAAATCTGTTCCCCCCCCCCCGACTCCTCACCCTCCCACCCCCATAGGTTTGCTGTGTTAATTGGATTATAGAGATAATCCCCCTCCCATAAAAAGTAATCTCTGCAGGTTTTGGGAATCTATATTCTACTGTGTTTTGTAGGATTAGCTCTCAAAAGTAACAGATTAGAAGTCCTGGTTGGTGCAAATAAACTGAAGTTTGTGCTGTGAGCCCTTCCAGAGAAGATGGGGCTTGGGGAGGCCTTGGGTTCTAATGAATGAAAGAACTCTAGCCTCAACACTTGAGTCCTAATCTCAGGATGGATCCTGATTAGCAGTGTAATTTATGGCACTGCTTCTCTGAGAGTTATCTGAGACAGTAGTAGATCAGAATTTCTCAAGATGCAGTCTAAGGAAATCTGCTTCTTCGAGATATAAATAGGTATTCTATGAATAAAGAATTGGAGATCAAGTACATGTGGGGAAGTCTACATACCATTATTTATCCCTACACTCTAGGAGTGTGGAGCATCACAATGCCCATTAGCATGGAACAGGCTCAGAACAGTCTTGCAGCAAAGAAATGCATTTATATTTATGTATATATTTGTGTGTGAATATATAAAATATGTGTATTATACATATACATATTTAACACATGTAGCTTTTTTTGGACAGTCTCACTTTGTTGTCCTGGGTAGAGTGCCCTGGCATCATAGCTTACAGCAACCTCAAACTTGGCTCAAGCGATCCTCTTGCCTAAACCTCCCAAGTAGCTGGGACTAAAGGTGTCCACCACAACACCTGGCTATTTTTTAGAGACAGGGTCTTACTCTTGCTCAGGCTGGTCTCAAACTCCTGAGCTCAAGCAATCCACCCTCCTTGGCCTCCCAGAGTGCTAGAATTACAGGCATGAGCTACCGCACCTGGCCACATATAACACTTTTTAAAATGTAGGAGTTTTCACACTTATCTTGGCTATTGAACCCTTTTTTCTAAAGAAAGCTTATTCACGTCTGGAGTATGGGCAGCAAATGTTGAACTAGATCAAGGCTTCTCAAACTTTTTGTTCTCAGAACTCTTAAAAATTATTGAAGACTTAAAGGGGATTTTATTTATGTGAGCTATTCTACTATTTATCATATTAGATATCAAAAAGGATACATTAAAATATTAATTAATTAAAATAACAGTAATATGCACACTGTTTATTAATATAAATGTTTTTCAAAAAACTATATTTTCAAAAGCAAAAATTATTCAGAAGAGTAGCATCGTTTTATATGTTTGCAAATGTCTTTAATGTCTGATTTTGTTGAAGGCATCCAGATTCTCACATCTGTTTCTGCATTTCATCTGTTGTGAGATGGTTTTTTTGCTGAAGTGTATATCAAGAAAACTTAGCTTTATAGAGATATGAAATTGGGAAAGGGAAAATTTGAATAGCCTTTTCATGTAATTGTGTATATTCTTCTTTGATACTATAGCAAAGTTCAATATGTTTACATAATATGGAATATTATGAAATCAATCAATGACCTTGTCAGGCGGTGTTCTAGAAAATTCCATCAGCCAATCTTATGCTTTGAATGAATCTTTTACTCAGGCAAGATTTTATAACAACATGTGCTCATCATTTGAAAAATGTTGATTCACTGAGTTGTGCAGCTATTCCAATTGTTGACACATTATGCAATATCAAACACACAATTTCAAATGTACAATATAAAAAAAATCACATTTCTTACTACCACCACAAATCTCATCCAAAAAATTAGTAAGTAATTGGAAAGCTGTCAAGCTCACTGTGGCAGGTACAAATTTTCCAAACTTCCAAAAATTTTACGTGAGAGCTTGAATTTTATCATTCGCGACCAATACTGTCAATTGTTTTCTTGGAAGCAACAGGCTCGTTTAACTGTTTTGGAGAAAATTTCTGCCTCATAGCCTAGACTGAAGAACTATGGTTCATTAATTATTCTTTCAAATAAAAACATTGCATGAAAAAGTTGCTGGTTCAGCTTACAAGTCAACATTGCACAAGTGCTTCTGCTCGGGATGCTTGTACTAAACACAGCAAGTGTGCATGCATACTTCCTATTTTGCCCTATAGAATATTAGATCAAAGTTTCCATACAATTCATAATTTTTACTGCTTCATCAAGGACATTCTTAAGGAACACTGGTTCTTGTCATTTTTTTTTTGAGACGGAGCCTCAAGCTGTCACCCTGGATAGAGTGCCGTGGCATCACAGCTCACAGCAACCTCCAAGTCCTGGGCTCAAGCGAGTCTCCTGCCTCCACTTCCCATGTAGCTGGGACTACAGGCACCCGCCACAACGCCCGGCCATTTTTTTTTTGGTTGGTGGGCCTGGGCTGGATTCGAATCCATCAGCTTAGGTGTACGTGGCTGGCGCCTTAGCCTGTTGAGCTACAGGTGCCGAACCTGGTTCTTGTCTTTTTAACTGCTACTATGTAGTAATGAAGTGTGAGATGGCCATTAGTACAGTCTGGAGCCACACCTTGATTCATGTTAATGTGCCAGCAGTTTCATCCACTGTTGCTTTTGTGTCATCACTGCAAATGTCATCACAGTGAAAAAAAGAAATAATGTCTTAGTATTATTATGAAGTAAACTCTGCCTCCCAGATGCCCCTGACAAGGTCTTGGGGACTCAAAGAGCAGTTTGCAGATTACATGGACTTCACTTTGAGAAACACCAGACTTGATCATTTTGAAGGTCCTGCCCAGCTTTAGGAATCTAAGATGAGGACATATATAGACTCATATACATTTCTGACTTGGTTCGTGTTCATGTGCATTTTTAGGCAGTGGTCCGGGCCTAATTCAGCTTGTGACCTTGGAACAAAGTAAAATAAAGGCCAGTGTTAAGAGGGTGAGCACCATCACTTCCTAGCTGTGTGACCTTGAGCAAGTGACTTGACTTTTTTTTTTTTTTTTTGTAAGACAGAATTTATTCACAGAAAAGAAAGAAAAGAATACAGAAAACATTAAGGCATCTGTTAGAGGGAGAAAATTCTAGTGGGGAGAGAGAAGCTCTCTCCGTTTCTCTCCCAGTCTTTCT
>CAUYON010086975.1:0-11133 GCA_963573935.1 Arctocebus calabarensis
TGCTGGGGTCCTAAAACTGTCTGCTATCTGAATTTCAGAATCTCTTGGCATGTCTGGGAAGTCCTCTTTCATAATCTCATAAAGAAGGGACTCTGTGCCTCGTGATGCCACTTCATCGTTTTCAGGTATCCCTATAAGGCGAATGTTGGTTTTCTTCGAATTATCCCAGAGCTGTCTGAGAGAATGATCTGTTTTTGCCTTCCATTTCTCTATCTCTTTTTTTTTTTGTTTGTTTGTTTTGTAGAGACAGAGTCTCACTTTATCGCCCTGGGTAGAGTGCCGTGGCATCACACTGCTCACAGCAACCTCCAGCTCTTAGGCTTAAGCGATTCTCTTGCCTCAGCCTCCCGAGTAGCTGGGACTACAGGCGCCCGCCACAGCGCCCGGCTATTTTTTTGTTTTGCAGTTCGGCTGAGGTCGGGCTTGAACCCGCCACCTTCGGTATATGGGGCCGGCACCCTACTCGCTTGGGGGTCAGTTTTACTGCAAAGAATCTGTGTGAAACCAAGCGAGTTCCTATTACAAATTCCACTGAGGGGCCTGGCTTAATTTTGTTGCTTTGCCGTTCGGGTTTGGGCTTTTTTTTTTTGTTTGGGTTTTTTGTTTATTTGTTTTGGCCTTCATGTGGAAAAGGTCTGAAGTGTTGATTGTAGGGAATGAAGCTTTTTTCAAGGTGTAAACACCCACCTCTCTTCATGAATTATAACCCACTGACTGCTCCTACCTGACAAACTGTGACTTTCCCTCTCTTCCCCCAGGCCTGCTGAGTTAGCCACCAAGTACGCAAACTTTTCAGAAGGAACCTGCAAGCCTGGCTATGCCTCAGCCTTGATGAAGGCCATCTTCCCCCGGTAAGTGTTCTTGCCTCCTGCCTCCTAGACAGCCTGGTCCATGACCCAGGAGTCAGAAGCCTACCCCTCATGTTCTCCCCAGGAAGCAAAATTTTGTTGTAATCTATGGGTGCCTGGGAAGGACTTTGCTCCTTGTCGGCTCCTACCCCAGTCCCTCTGGGTGCCCTCACTTTGCCTTAGCCCCGTCCCACCTCTTGGCATAGCCTGTTCTACAGAGGGATAACCTACATGGTTGCCCCAAGGAAGCCAGGTATCCAGAGGCAGCCAGACAAGGCTGTAAGCACAGAAGCTCCTAATCTTCGTACCAAAGACCAAGCAAATTTTTATAGAAGCTGGGGCCAACTAGCTGGCTTCAGGGAGGCATAACCAAATAAAGCAGGGAACAAGGAGTTTCTGAGGTGGTGGGACCTTCCCTCTATGCCCATTTTGTGTTCTGCAGCTCCTGACTTCCCTGGTGTTGGGTGATCTGAGAGAATCTGTACCTGCTGAAAGCATCTGTACCTAACTCTGGAGTTCCTTTTACCAAATGCTGCTAAGGGCCCTTGCTTACTCTTCTATTTTCTTCTTTGGGTTTTCCTTCCCAAAGCCGTTGGTGGGGAAAAGGCGCTAAAGAGCTGATATTACCTGGTGAGACTCTCAGGATCATAGAATTCCTTCAGAAAGTGAAAGGCGCTGCTGACTAAGAGGGGCTAGAGGAAAGGCTGCTCAGGATCCTTGGGCATCAGGGCACAGCACTTGGACTGCCAGAGGTGTCCTAGGGGTGGCTCCGGTCTCTGTAGGGAGTACTTGAGCTTAGGCCATGTGAGTGCTTGCAAAGGAGTGCTGAGAAACAGTTGGCCCCAAAGTAAAGCCAGGATATTTGACTTTATGTTCTTTCTCTTTTCTAATGTGAGCAATACTAGTTTAGCAGGGGCTATGCTGCCTTGGAGTCTGGTACTCAGATAGAGATCTCTTTGTCCTTCTGAATTGAGTCCAGATATTTTGCTTCCTCTAGCTATTTTGAGTGCCTCTGTGTCAGGCTCTGTATTCTGTATTTTTACACATGTTTTTGCAAGCCTACACGACCAGTCCCCTGGCCCAGACACCTGTGAGTTTTCCTAGACCTGTATATAGGTTTCCTTTACCTTTTCTAATTGAAAGTAATGTAAGCCTGTGGTTAAAAAAAAACAAAAAACTCAAGTAGTACAAAAGGGTCTATACTGCCCCTCCAGACTCCATCCCCACAGACAGCCAGTATTACCATAAATGGGAACATAGTGGATTTATTGTTTGGTACCTTGCTTTTTTACTCCTAACAATGTTTGTTAGAGATTATCAGTTATCAGCATATAGGGATCCATTTCATTTTTCTTTTCTTTTTTGATACAGAGTCTCACTGTGTCACCCTCAGTAGAGTGCTGTAACATCACAGCTCAGAGAAACCTCAAATTCTTGGGCTTAAGCGATTCTCTTGCCTTAGCTTCCCCAGTGGCTGGGACTATTGGCACCTGCCACAACACCTGGCTATTTTTTTGTTGCAGTTGTCATTGTTATGTAGAAGACCTGGGCCAGGTTCAAACCCGCCAGCCCCAGGGTATATGGCTGACACCCTTAACCACTGAGCTACTGGCACTAAGCCTCATTTTTCTTTCTTTCTTTTTTTTTTTCTTTTTAGAGACAGAGTCTTGCTTTATCGCCCTCGGTAGAGTGCTGTGGCATAACAGCTCATAGCAACCTTCAGTTCTTGGGCTTAGGTGATTCTCTTGCCTCAGCCTCCTGAGTAGCTGGGACTACAGTGCCTGCCACAATGCCTATTTTTTGTTGTTGCAGTTTGGCCGGGGCCAGGTTTGAACCCTCCACCCTTGGTATATGGGTCTGACGCCCTCCTCACTGAGGCACAGGCGCCGCCCAAGCCTCATTTTTTCAAATGATTGCATAATATACAGTTATAGGGCTGTATCACGAGTTTATTAAAAGTAAGGGTTAATGAAATTTGATTTACATACACTAAAATTTACCTTTTGAGTAGTTTTATGAGTTTTGACAAATGCATACTTTATGCAACCACCACAATTAATAGTACATTTCCATCACCCCCACAAGGTTCCTTTGTGCTCCTTGTAGTTTATCCCTTCCGCCAGCCCTTTCCCAGCCCTCTCCCCTGGCAACCACTGACAGTTTTCTAGCACTGTAGTGTTTCCAGTGTGTCATGTCAGTGGAAGCTTTTTGAGTATATCTTTCAATTTAGTACAGTGCATTTGCAATTTATACCCTTGTTGTATGTATCAATTGGTTGTTCCTTTTTATTGCTGAGTAGTATTCCATTGAATGAGTGTAACACAGTCTGATTATCTACTCAGAGTTTGAAAGACGTATAGTTTAATTCCATTTGGGGATAATTATAAATAAAGCCACTATAAACATAGGAGTATAGGTTTATGTATGAACATATGTGTTCATTTTTCTAGAGTAAATACCTAACAGTGGAATGGCCTTAACTTTATAAGAACCTGCCAGATTGTTTTCCAAAGTGAGTATACTGTTTGCCTTCCCACCAGCAATGTCTGAGCGTTCTACTTGCTCTCCATCAGTGTTTTTCAGCCTTTTTTTTTTATCTCATAGCACACTTGAACCTATAGTTAAACTTCCACAGCACACTTAAATTATGTTGATTAAAAAAAGAGTAATAAAAAGAATATTCTTACTGTGCTTTGAACTTCTTTCCAAAATAATTTAATTAATGATATTTAAAAATTTTCATGGCACACTTAAGATCCCTAATCATTGCTTTATAACTTTGCCATCAGTCTTTTGATTCTAGCCATTCTAGTGTGTTTATAGTGATATCTCACTGTGGTTTTAATCTGTGTTTTACTAATGACCGACAATCTTAAGTGTCTTCGCGTGTGCTTAATTATTTTTTTATCTTTATAGAACTATCTGTTCCAATCTGTTGCCATTTTTAATTGTCTTCTCATTGAATTACAAGAGTTCTAAAAATTTCTGATAGAAACCCTTAATCAGATGATTTACAAACATTTTCTTGCCTTTCTCATCTTTCTTTTAATAGTATCCTCTACAGAGCAGAAGTTTTTAATCTTGGTAAAGTCCAATTTATCAGTTTTTTTTCTTTTACAGATTGTGCTTTTGGCGTTGTATCTAAGAAATTTTTTCCCAGTATAAATATAAGATCAATTTTTTTTCCCCCTGTAATTTTTTTTTTTTTTTTGTGATAGAGTCTTACTATGTTGCCCTCAGTAGAGTACTGTGGTGTCACAGCTCACAGCAACCTCAAACTCTTGGACTTAAGCGATTCTCTTGCCTCAGCCTCCCACATAGCTGGGACTACAGACACCCACCACAATGCCCTTTTTTTGTTGTAGTTGTCATTGTTGTTTAGCAGACCTCGGCCAAGTTCCAACCCGCAGCCCCGGTGTTTGTGGCCGGTGCCCTAACCACTGAGCTACAGGCTCTAGCACTTAAAAAATTTTTTTTTGAGACAGAGTCTCATTCTGTCACTCTTAATCTGAATGCTGCTAACTCCTTTTTATTGCCTTACTGCACTGGCTCCACTCTTTAGTACAGTATTGAAAAGATGAGCATTTAGTCTTTCACCATTACAGTGTTAGCTATAGGTTTTTCATAGATAACTTTTTGCCAGGTAGAGGAAGTTCTCTTCTATTCCTAGCTTGTTGAGAATTGATACTGAATTTTGTTAAATTCTTTCTGTGTATCTTTTGAGATAATCATATGGCTTTTCTTTTTTAGTTGATATGGCAAATTACATTGGTTGATTTTTTTTGCCATTAATTTATTTTTGAATGTTATACCAAACATTCACTTGTAGGATAAACTTCATTTTGTCTTGATATAGGTATGTTATTGTTTTTATACATTGCTGGATTCAATTTGCTAGTATTAAAGATTTTTACGTCTCTGGTCATAAAAGATTTTGGTCTGCAGTTTCTTATGACGTCTTTAGTTTTGGTATTATGGTAATGCTGGCCTCACAGAATCAGCAGAAAATATTTCTTCATCATTACATAAACTTTGTATAGAATCAGTAATGTTTTTCCCATAAATATTTGATAGAATTTCCCAGCAAAATCTAGGCCCGTCTGGAAAAGAAAACAGACTTTTTCTCACTATTGTCACACACCATTGAACAACACTCCTGACACCATATGATGGCAGTTTTTCCCACACACCAAATACTTTTTCAGCATATAGCAACTGGGTGTCCTATAATTCAGTTTAGTTCTGCTGTCCACCTGGAGATAGCATTGGATCCCATAGGTTAAAGGCTTGCTTCAACAAGACTACCCCCACTTTAGATGCCAGTCTCAAGTAGTGGGTTGTCATCTATACTTCTTTTTTGTTTTTGAGAGCACACATACGTTTATTTTATGTTACCTTGTGACTACAAAGTTCATATGGGAGAACTGTGCAATTGAGTTCCACTAAAAAAAAAAACAATCTCAGAGCTGGGCATGGTTGCTGACACCTATAATCCTAGCACTCTGGGAGGCTGAGGCAGGTGAATTGCCTGTGCTCAAGAGTTTGAGGCCAGCCTGAGCAAGAGCAAGACCCCATCTCTAAAAATAGCTGGGCGGTATGGTGGGCACCTGTAATCCCAGCTCCTTGGGAGGCTGAGGCAAGAGGATCACTTGTGCCTAAGATTTGAGGTTGCTGTGAGCTATGGTGCCACAGCCCTTTGCCAAGGGTGGAAAAGTGAAACTCTGTCTCACAAAAAAAAAAAAAAAAATCTCATCACATTTTAAGCAAGCTTATGATTTTATTTGTGTTGGGCTGCATTCATAGCCATCCTGGGGCACATGGAGTCTGTGGGCTGTGGGTTAGACACCCCTGCTTTAAGTTTTTGTTCAAATCTCATCTTCCTAAGGGGGCTTACTCTGGTCATTCTGATCATTTAATTCTGCAAGCTTCTACCTTCTCCACACCTATCATTTCTTGGACCCAGAAACTGCCACCCTCCCCCACTGCTACCACACACATCCCTCCAATGTCAAATAGACATTGGCACTCCTAAGTACCTTATCTTGCTCAATTTTTTTTCATAGCACTTATCACCATCTAACGTACTACATTTATGATATATTTCTACATGGGCAAGGGTTTTTGCTTTGCTTTCTCTCTCTGTCTCTCATATTAATATTTCTAAGTTCCTCTTATAGAGTGCCAGGGGCATAGTATGTGTTCAGTAACTACAGTAAGTATTGGTTAAGTGTTTATGGAATGAACACACAGGCACATTTATTAAAATAGATATTCTTAAAAACTATTAAAAGATTATCTTCTATAGTATAAGTATAGACAAATCCCTGAAGCATTAACTTCTATTTGTCTTTCCATATTTTCTTGCTAAGCCAAACTAGACTTTAATAATGTCTATTTATATATGTGTATATGTCTACATACATATATACATATATAACATGCATATAAATGCACATACATACACATATGTAATGTAGGTTTCTTATAGACAGCACTTAACTTGAGTCTTGCTTTTGTATCCAATCTGACAATGTCTGCCTTTTATTGGAATGTTTATAACATTTATCTATCATTTACATTTAATATAATCATTAATATGGTTGGGTTTATTTATTTATTTTTTTGATACAGAGTCTCACTTTGTCGCTTCAGTAGAGTGCCATGGCATCACAGCTCACAGCAACCTCTAACTGTTGGCCTCAAGTGATTCTCTTGCCTCACCCTCTCAAGTAGCTGGGACCACAGTGCCAACCACAATGCCCTGCTGCTTTTTGATTGCAATTGTCATTGTTGTTTAGCAGACTGGGCCAGGCTCCAACCCACCACCCTCCGTGTATGTGGCCCGAGCTGTACTCAGTGAGCTACAGGAGCCAAGCCATATGGTTGGGTTTAAATCTACTGTGTTGCTATTAGCTTCCTGTTTTTTTTTTTTCCCCCCCTCTCTTTACCCACTTCTTTTGGATTAATTTGGTATGTTTTATAATTTCAATTTATCTCCATCATTGGTGTAATAGCTATACCTCTTTGTTCTTTGGTTTTCATGTTTTTTCTAGAGTTCACAATACATATCTTTAATTTATAATCTATTTTTAAATAGATTTCAACTATATAGCACTATAATTTTGTTTCTCTCTTCCAGTTTTTGTGCTATTTTCTCGTATATTTTACATCTATGTATACCACATTTTGCCACGTATAATGCACACTTTTTTGTTTTTTATGGATTTAATTCATCTTTTTTTTTTTTTTTTGAGACAGAGCCTCAAGCTGTTGCCCTGGGTAGAGTGCCGTGGCATCATAGCTCACAGAAACCTCCAATTCCTGGGCTCAAGTGATTCTTCTGCCTCTGCCTCTCAAGTAGCTGGGACTATAGGCGCCCGCCACAACACCCGGCTATTTTTTGTTGCAGCCATCATTGTTGTTAGGCGGGCTCAGGCTGGATTCGAACCTGCCAACTCAGGTGTATGTGGCTGGCATCTTAGCTGCTTGAGCCATAGGTGCCAAGCCAATGCACACTTTTTTGCCTAAATTTTTGACGAAAAAATAGGGATGCACATGGGCAGCACCTAGGGCTCAAAGGAGTAGGGCGCCAGCCCCATATATCAGAGGTGGCAGGTTGAACCTGGCCCCAGCCAAAAATTGCAAAAAAAAAGGATAAACATTATATGCAGGTAGTACTAATTACATTTCTATATGAATCGTTTTAATTCTTTGATTTACATTTATGCATTAAAAGTGTAACTATAGGCTCAGCGCCTGTGGCTCAATGGGCTAAGGCGCTAGCCACGTACACCTGAGCTGGCGGGTTCAAATCCAGCCTGGGCCCGCCATACAACAATGACAGCTACAACCAAAAAAAAAAAAATGGCCTGGCGTTGTGGCGGGCGCCTGTAGTCCCAGCTACTTGGGAGGTGGAGGCAGGAGACTCGCTTGAGCCCAGGAATTGGGGGTTGCTGTGAGCTGTGATGCCATGTCACTCTACCCAGGGTGACAGCTTGAGGCTTTGTCTCAAAAAAAAAAAAAGTGTAACTATAGAGGCCAGGTGCAGTGGCTCACACCTATAAGTCTAGCACTCTGGGAGGCTATAGTGGGTGTATTGCTTAAGCTCATGAGTTCAAGACCAGCCTGAGCAAGAGCAAGATCCTGTTTCTACTAAAAATAGAAAAATTACCTGGATGTGTTGGTGCACTCCCAGCTACTTGGGAGGCTGAGGCAAGAGGATTGCTAAAGCCCAAGAATTTGAGGTTGCTATGAGCTATGATGTCACAGCACTCTAGCCTGGGCAACAGAATGAGACTATGTCTTCAAAAAGAAAAAATAGTGTAGCTCTAGAAAGCAGTAACAATCCATATACAAAATAATAACCTAGAATATAGTAATTTATTTTATTAAATTTTTGCAATGTATTTTTTAGCCAGCAAAGAGTGACGTATTTCTCTTTTGGTAAAACAGAGATTAGAATTAAAGATAGTGCTGTAAAGTTGAGATCTATTTGAAAATAGATTATACATTAAAGATACACATGTGAAAAGGGATTGGAAAATGTCCAAGCAGTTTTCATACACTGTAAGCTTTCTCTTACCATGCACATACTAAAGTGCATGGCAAGAGAAAGCCACTCTGGACCTCCTCCCACAGACAGTGTCATCAGACTGTGGAGGCAACAGGAAGAAAAACTTCGGTTGCCAAGACAGAAGAAGACAATGCGAGGAAACCTCCAAAGTGACTGTGGATTCTGGAGCAGTGTAAAACTGGGATCTCTGTTTCCACCAAGATGATACAAGAAAGGGTAAAAGGATTGCGTAAGAAAAACATTTGATGATTTCTCAGGGACATCTAAATGATGCTTTAACTTTATGAAGAGAGAAGGTTTGAGGATGAGTACATGAACAAAACTTTCCCCAGAACTTCCAGCAGCCCATGAGAATCTGAAGAATCTCATCCTTATATTATCAGTCTTCAAAAGACTTACAATTTTGAACTACCTGAAATCGCCAATATAGATGATGTCCCACTCATATTAGATGTGCCATCTAACAGAAACGTGGGTGTCATAGAAGCAAAGACCATGGCTATTAAATCTACTGGGCATGAGAAAGTAAATTTCACTGTTATTTTAGCCTATTGTGCAAATAGAGCAAAGCGAACACATGTAATCATCTTTTTTCTTTTGTTTTTATAAAGACAGAGTCTCACTGGTGTCATAGCTCACAGCAACCTCAAACTCCTTGGCTCAAGCAATCCTCCTCCTTCAGCCTCCTGAGTAGCTGGGACTATAGGTGCCTGACACAACACCTGGGTAATTTTTCTTATTTTTAGTAGAGACAATGGTCTCACTTTTGCTCAGATTGGTCATGAACTCCTGAGCTCAGGAAATCCACCCTCCTCGACCTCCCAGAGTGCTAGGATTACAAGCATGAGTCACCACACCCAGCCACACAATGATCTTCTTTAAAAGAAAAATGTTTCTAAAAGAAAAGATTCCAAGTGGAGTTATTATCCACGTGCATGAAAAAGGATGGGTGAATGAAGAAGCATGAAAATCTGGTTTAACAAAGTCTGGCCACAAAGACCTGGAGGATTACTTAAAAAACCAGCTTTGCTTGTTTTTGATCACTTCAAAGCCCATGTTACACAAAGTACAGAAGCAATCACAACCAATCACAACCAAGGGCAACCTCTTGATGTGTCCGTAAACAAGCTCTTTAAGGCCCTAACGAAGAAAGAGTGGACATCATTGATGCAGCTGGTAATTCTACAGGCAGAATCAAGAGAACATCCATTGCCCAGGTTTGTGATTGGATCCTAAGGTCATGGAATGGTATCAAGAAGGAAGTGGCTGTGAAATTGTTTAAGAAATGCAGTATCAGGGCGGTGCCTGTGGCTCAGTGGGTGAGGCACCAGCTCCATATACCCAGGGTGGTGGGTTCGAACCCCACCCCGGCCAAACTGCAACAAAAAAATAGTGGGCGTTATGGCAGGCACCTGTAGTCCCAGCTATTTGGGAGCTGAGGCAAGAGAATCACCTAAGCCCAAGAGCTAGAGGTTGTTGTGAGCTATGACGACACGGCACTCTACCCAGGGCAACAGAGTGAGACTCTGTCTCTAAAAAAAAGAAAGAAAGAAATGCAACATCAGCAATGTTATGGATGGAACTCAGGACGATGAAATTTACCAGGATGAGGGAAGTGTCTCTTCAGAAGTCACAAGTAATGTAGAAATTGAAGAAGATGATACTTCTGCTATTAATGAGGCCTTCTATGATGTGTCAATATCATAAATATTTTACTGGTACATAAAATTTCTTGTATTTTATTATGTTTTGTAATTATCAGAAGTATCATCCTCTTCAATTCTATTTTTTAATGTGTTAAAAAATAAATGGTAAAATTCCTTTGTAATACAAAAAGCAAGTACTTAAATTAAAATCTGAATTAAAAAATTAAAATGAAAGATTTTTTTTTCCCTAAAAATTTGGGCCAAAAAGGTGGATGTGCATTATCCACATGGGAACACATTATACATGAGCATTTTAAACCCACACAGCATTATTTTCTTTACTTTTGTTTAAAATAAGGAATTATTTAAAAGGAGAGGGCAGGACAATCTACAGAATGAAAGAAAATATTTGCAAGTCATATATGTGATAAGGGATTAATATCCACACTACATATAGAATTCCTAAAATGTAACAACAACAACAAATAGAAAATATTTTGAAATGATCAAAAGAAGGACTTAGCCAAACACTTCTCCAAAGAAGATAGACAAATGTCCAACAAGCACATGAAAAGATGCGCAAAATCACCAATCATTGGGGAATTGCAAATCAGAACCACAGGGGGATACCAACCATATACCCATTAAGATGGCTACAATCTAAAAAACAGAAAATAACAAGTGTTGGCAAGGATGTAGAGAAGTTACAACCCTTGCTTGTGGAAATGTAAATGGTGCAGCCACAGTAGAAAACAATATGGCAGTTCCTAAAAAAATTGAAAATATCATATGATAACGTAACAATTACACTTCTGGGTGTATACCCAAAATAATTGAAAAGAGGATTTTTTTTTTTTTTGAGACAGAACCTCAAGCTGTCACCCTGGATAGAGTACTGTAGCATCACAGCTCACAGCAACTTCCTATTCCTGGGCTCAAGCGAGTCTCCTGCCTCTGCCTCTCAAGTAGCTGGGACTACAGGCACCTGCCACAATGCCCGGCCATTTTTTGGTTGCAGCTGTTGTTGTTTGGCGGGCCCGGGCTGGATTCAAACCCGCCAGCTCAG
>CAUYON010086976.1:0-12938 GCA_963573935.1 Arctocebus calabarensis
TAGTCCCAGCTACTTGGGAGGCGGAGGCAGGAGACTCGCTTGAGCCCAGGAATTGGAGGTTGCTGTGAGCTGTGATGCCACAGCACTCTATCCAGGGTGACAGCTTGAGGCTCTGTCTCAAAAAAAAAAAAAAAAAAGAAAGAAAGAAACCAGCTGGGAAGTTGCACATCTGAGACTTAGACCGAGCTCCTATGGCTCCAAAGTCAGTACAGTTTGTATAGCACTTTATTATTATTATTATTATTTTTAGAGACAGAATCTCACTTTGTCACCCTTGGTAGAGTGCTGTGGCTTCACAGTTCACAGCAACTTCCAAATCCTGGGCTTAGGCGGCTCTCTTGTTTCAGCCTCCCAAGTAGCTGGGACTACAGGCGCCCGCCACAATGCCCAGCTATTTTTTGGTTGCAGTTTGGCCAGGGCTGGGTTTGAACCTGCCACTCTCGGTATATGGGGCCGGCGCCCTACCCACTGAGCCCCAGGCATCGCCACATTTTTTTTTTTTTATAGAAGAATCTATTCACCAATGTTTATGCCTGCTGCGGTCACTATTCTTGTATCCCTCCTTAACAACGTGTCTACTATTACTGATGTCCCATATAAGAAAGATACTGAGAAAGTCTTGTCATATAATCATGAAATCAATGATCTGATTTTATTCTGAAGATTTAAAAAGTACCTTAAGAACTCGCATTGCCCTACAGTCATCATTGCATTCGTAAATGATATCAAACTTTAAATGTCAATTAATGACATGTAAGATGAGATGTAAAATGAGCAAGGGAAATAAAAATAGAAATGAAATATTAGGGCAGTTAAGATTTCTCTTAGTAAACAAAACGCATTTCTTGTGAAATGGAATGCTTATCTATAATTTCACCAGTAATTTTGCTATACTATGTAGTAAAATACATTTTACTACATGCTGTTCAAGAAATTGGGAAACTTTTCTGCTCTATACCCGAAAAAAAAAAGATTTATTTATTTATTTTTATTATTATTTTTTTTTTTTTTGTAGAGACAGAGTCTCACTTTATGGCCCTCAGTAGAGTGCAGTGGCATCACACAGCTCACAGCAACCTCCAACTCCTGGACTTAGGCGATTCTCTTGCCTCAGCCTCCCGAGTAGGTGGGACTACAGGCGCCCGCCACAATGCCTGGCTATTTCTCTGTTTTGCAGTTCGGCCGAGGCCGGGTTTTAACCCGCCACCTTCGGTATGTGGGGCCGGTGCCCTACTCAATGAGCCACAGGCGTCACCAAAAAAAAAAACAAAAAAGATTTATTTTTCGTAGAACCAGGCATGGTGGTTCACACCTGTAATCCTAGCACTCTGGGAGGCTGAGATGAGAGGTTTGCTTGAGCTCAGATTTTGAGACCAACCCAAGTAAGAGTGAGACCCCCATCTCTAAAAATAGTCAGGTGTTGTGATGGGAACTGTAGTCCCAGCCACTCAGGAGGCTGAGACAAGAGGATCACTTGAGCCCAAAAGTTGGAGGTTGCTGTGAGCTATGACACCATGGCACTCTACCCAGGGCAACAGAGTGAGACTCTGTCTCAAATAAAAAAAGGTTTATTGATCACATATGTATCAAACATGTCACTGTTTTTCATTGTGGTTTAAAAAATACACAACATAAAATTCACCATCTTAGCAGGCAGTTGGGGGTGAGGTGCACATGGGGTCTTCAGACTCTCACCTCTGGTCCACAGATGCTGAAGAGGATAGCAGGCTAACCCTGCGCCTCCTGTGATGACAGTCTCTGCAAGTTTGCATTCCTTGAGCAGGGCGGATCAAGAGTTTGGGCTGCACACAGCCAGAGTCAAATCTCCTCAGACCAGGATTATGGGTCTGTGATGTAACCTGGGAGGAGCGCAGGGCAAGGCGTAGGGTATGGGTTCCCCTGCTCCCCGATCTCTGGAAGAAACCCAGCAGGAGACTAGAGGAGGTGACTTTTTTGCAGGGATGCCCCAGGGCTCTGCTTCCTGGAGTCCTGTGTGGCTAGTGAGCTCTTGAAACATAGCTGGTCCAAATTTGAGAAGTGCTACAGGTGTTTTAAGAAAAAGAAAAAAATAAAAAATATCTCATTCATAATATTTTTTAGTGATTACAAGTGGGACAATTGATTTCAAAATTGATTACAGATCTGCGTATATTGGGGTAGATAAAATACACTGTATTTAGAGTAGGCCAGGTGCAATGCCTCAGGCCTACAAACTCAGCACTTTGGGAGGCTGAGTCCAGAGGATTTCTTTTTTTTTTTGAGACAGAGCCTCAAGGGGTCACCCTGGGTAGAGTGCTGTGACATCACAGCTCACAGCAACCTCCAATTCCTGAGCTCAAGCGAGTCTCCTGCCTCTGCCTCCCAAGTAGCTGGGACCACAAGCGCCTGCCACAACGCCTGGCCATTTTTCGGTTGCAGCCATCATTGTTGTTTGGCGGGCCCGGGCTGGACTTGAACCCGCCAGCTCAGGTGTATGTGGCTGGCGCCTTAGCCCATTGAGCCACAGGCGCCGAGCCCCAGAGGATTTCTTGAACCTAGGAGCTAGAGACCAGCCTGGGCAATACAGTGAGAATCCTATCGCTAAAAAGAAAAATTTTTTTAATTAACCAGGTGTGGTGGGTCAGGCCTATAGTTCCAGATACTCAGAAGGTTGAACAGAGGATCTGTTGAGCCCAGTTGGAGGTTACAGTTAGCTGTGTTCTGGCCTGGGCAGAACAGCCTGTCTCTAAAATATATATATACAGTAGAACCTCCACAGTTGACCACCTCCTTAAGTTGACCTAATTTTTCATAGACCAGACATGCACCAAATGTACCATAGGCCTAGTTCCTTATGTTGACGACCTCTGTGTGTTGACCAGCTGTTACAGTCCCTTGGGTAGTCAACCTACAGAAGTTCTACTCTCTATATACACATACACACAACAGAGAAGAGAGAGAGAATAATTTCAAGTTTCTTTTAACTTGTTAAATTGTGGCTGCTAGAAAACTTAAACTTACTATCTGGTTCACATTATATTTCTGTTAGTTAGCAGTGATCCAGAACGAATAGTAATAGCTAACATGTACTGAGAGCTTACTATGTTCCAGACACTCTTTTTTTTTGTAGAGACAGAGTCTTTTTTTAAGATAGAGTCCCACTTTGTTGCCCAGGCTATAGTGTCGTAGCATCAGCCTAACTCACAGCAACCTAAAACTCCTAGGTTCAAGTGATCCTCCTGCCTCAGCCTCCCAAGTTACTGGGACTACAGGCGCCCGCCAGAATGCCCGGCTATTTTTTGTTGTTGTTGCAATTTGGCCAGGGCCTGGATCAAACCCACCACCCTCAGTATATGGGGCCAGCGCCCTACCCACTGAGCCACAGGCACCACCCCTCAGCCAAAATTTCTTAAGAAGAAATAAGAGGACTCAAACTATCTGATTTTGAGACTTAATTATAAGCGATAATCTCAGTGTAAGGATGGACAGAGGTATCAATGGAATAGAACAGAGAATCCAGAAATAGGCTCAGACACTTAGAGTTAAATGATTTCCAACAAGGGTAACTCAGTGGAAGAAATGATCTTTCTATAAATAGGGCCAGAATAATTAGATCTCTACATGCAAAAATAAATCTCAGCCTTTACCTTTCACCATACCCTAAAATTAATTTGAAATAAATCATAGGCCTAAATATAAAAGCTAAAACTGTAATACTTTGGGAAGAAAACATAGAATAGCATCTTTGTGACTTTGGGGTAGGCACAAATTTCTTAGATAGGACACAAAACCAAAATGACAAATAGAACTTTACCAAAATTTAAAATTTTAATTTTAAAAATTAATTTTAAGATGTTAAAATTAAATTTTTAAAATTTAATTTAAAGATGTTATTAGAAAATGAAATGGCAAGCCACAGACTGGGAAATGTGTTTATGTGATCTAGAGTTTATATCGAGGCTCGGCGCCTCTGGCTCAACGGGCTAAGGCGCCAGTCACGTACACCTGAGCAGCCGGGTTCAAATCCCCGCCAAACAACAATGACGGCTGCAACCAAAAAAAGGCCGGGCGTTGTGGCGGTCGCCTGTAGTCCCAGCTACTTGGAAGGCAGAGGCAGGAGACTCGCTTGAGCCCAGGAATTGGAGGTTGCTGTGAGCTGTGTCACACTGGCACTCTATCCAGGGTGACAGCTTGAGGTTCTGTCTCAAAAAAAAAAAAATAGAGTTTGTATCCAGTGCGCACAAGGAACTCTTTAAACTCAATAACAATAAATCTACCTGATTTTTTTTTAATGAGTAAAAGATTTGAGCCTAAGAGTGGTTTTGATAGCAAATTAAAGGTAGTAAATTGTTTGCATTGGAAGGTGCCTCGAAAATCTGTAGAGGTAAAGGACGTGCGATTGTTACCCACAGACAAGATGTGAGACAGGGGGCGCAAAAACCAGCGTCCGGCCGTGTTAAAACCTGCTCAGGAGCGCCCCCTGGTGGGAAGATGAGGCCTCAGCAGCAAGAACCTGAAGGAGGCGTGAGCTACACCCAAAAAAGGATGGGCGGGAGATCCCAATAACGGTGTGGGCTACAGGGCCTTGGAAAGGCGTACAAAAGTAGATAAAGAGTTAGCTACATATGCGTGCAAAGCCCAGGAAGCTAAGCCCGTGCCAGCTCCCACAGCACTAACCAAGATAAGACCTTTCCTGCCCCTTCTGTCCTTGTCCTTACCCAGGTCGACCTTGATAGGACCAAAAGCAGGGGGTGGAAGGAAGGAAGGGAAGAAAGAAGGAATGGAGGAAGGAAAGGAAGGAGGGAGGAAAAGAGAGAAGGATGATCTGTCCCAGGGTGAGCGGATAGGAGGAGAGGCAATAAAAATGTTAATTATAGTCTCTCTATAATGCCCCACACACACGCCTTTCCAATTGCAGGCTACTTGCCCCAAACAGACCAAGAAGGTGCAAAGAAGTTTTTAACTTTACTTTAAATAAGCTTTTTGGGTGAGTGTAGTGGCTCACACTTGTAATCCCAGCACTCTGGAAGGCTAAGATGGGAGGATCATTGGAGCTCAGGAGTTCGAGACCAGCTTGAGTGAAGTTGAGACCCCTATCTCTAATAAAAAAAAGAAAAATTATCTGGATGTGCTGGTGGGAGCCTATAGTCCCAGCTACTCAGGAGGCTGAGGCAAAAGGATCACTTGAAACCAGGAGTCTGTGGTTGCTATGAGGCAGGTTGATGCCCTGGAACTCTAGCCTGGGCAGCAGAGTGAGACTCTGTTTAAAAAAAAAAATTTTTTTTTTAAGTTTCTGGATGGGGTGTTGTGGGTTTGGGTTGGACTTGGAGGGAAGGTTGGTTTGCACTTCATTCTTTTCGCATTTTTGCAAGATGGTCCAATATATATAACATAAAATTTACCATTTTAACCATTTCAGTAGCCACAGTTTCACTCACACTGTGGTGCACGCAGTTACAGAAGCTGTTCACCATCCTAGACCGGAAAACCCACATCCACTAAACAATAACTCCCACTTGCCCCTGCCCTCAGCCCCTGGCAACCACTATTCTACCTGCCATCTCCATGAATTTGACCACACTTTCTTTATATTGTAATTACTGAAATGAGACTTTTTTTTTTTTTTGAGACAGAGTCTCACTTTGTCGCCCTGGGTAGAGTGCTGTGGCATCACAACTTAAGTGATTCTCTTGCCTCAGCCTCCCAAGTAGCTCGGACTATAGGTACCTGCCACAATGCCTGGCTATTTTTTTGTCGCAGTTGTTTAGCTGGCCTGGGCCTGGTTGGAACCCACCACCCTCAGAGTATGGGGCTGACGCCGTAACCACTATGCTACAGGAGCTGATCCTGAAATGAGACTTTTATAACTTAAAGTGCTTCAGTAAGCTGAGAGGTCATCAAGGCCCAGGCTCTCTTCAGCTTCCCGCCACACTGCCCTTGATATCACCCCATCGTCTCCATGGCCCAAGTCTAGAGGCTGATTTCCAGGCAGGAAGAAAGGGAAAAAACAAAGGCTTTGGGGAGAATTGGGGAAGTCATTGCTCAAGGCATGTCCAATTTTTTTTTTTTTTTTTTTGAGACAGAGCCTCAAACTATCACCCTGGATAGAGTACTGTGGCATCACAGCTCACAGCAACCTCCAACTCCTGGGCTCAAGCAAGTCTCCTGCCTCCGCCTCCCAAGTAACTGGGACTATAGGTGCCCACCACAATGCCAGGCTATTTTTTGGTTGCAGTCATCATTGTTGTTTGGCAGGTCCAGGCTGGATTCAAACCCGCCAGCTCAGGTGTACGTGGCTGGTGCCTTAGCCCGTTGAGCCACAGGTGCCGAACCGGCATGTCCTATTTTTGTGGTTCAGAAGAGGGACTCGGTTGACAAAACCGGCTCTAGGGAGGCACCTGTGGCTCGGTGAGTAGGGCGCTGGCCCCATATACTGAGGGTGGCAGGTTTGAACCAGGCCCTGGCCAAACTCCAAAAACAAAAAAAAGTACAGAGGGTGCAAAACCTGCTCTAAAGGATCAAGATGTGAGAAGTACAGTGATGTCTCTTGGTAAAGCCAGAATGGCTAATGATTCTCCCCTTCAATACTGAAGTCACACATGCCTATTCGAAGACCTGGGACAGTTATCTACCTGGTCAAGCCTAGGCCACGTGTACCAGCAGGGCAGGCTTCTGCTGGATCTGCTCCCTGGCTTCTCCAGTGGGAGGAAGGTGTGGGAGACACTGGATATATTCACCTCTACCATGTGACTGAGCTAAAGATGAACCTTGTATGTTGGCCCCTATATTGTTTACTTCTTCACAACAGGACAGCTTGCTCCAAAGACCACAGGAGCCAAACTCAAATGTTTTATTTATTTCTTTTGAGACAGAGTCTCACTCTGCTGCCCTGTGGAGTGCCATGGCATCATCATAGCTCACAGCAACCTTGGACTCTTGAACTCAAGTGATCCTCTTGCCTTAGACTCCCAAGAAACTGGGACTACAGGCACGCACCACCACACCCAGCTAGTTTTTCTATTTTTGGCAGAGATGGGTTCTCACTCTTGCTCAAGCTGGTCTCAAACTCCTGAGCTCAAGCAAACCACTGCTTTGGCCTCCCGGAGTGCTAAGATTGCAACCTTGAAGCACCGCACTTAGCCCAAACTTAAATTTTTATACATCTGATGCCTTTAAATTAAGTAGCCCAAATAAGCATATGTTGAGCTACTTAGATCCTACCTGCTTTGCTTATCCTGCCAAATTGCACCCAGCATGTGTTGACCATAGACGGGACAAATTCTGGGGCAAAGAGCGAGCCCAGGCCACTGCTGCCTTTGTTTGTTCTTTGTCCCAGAGAAACCCATCTCATCTAGACATGTAAATCCCCTTTCCCCAGGGAGTTCCCTGTGACCCTCACAGCAACTTTGTGCAAACACTACCCCAATGAAGCCCATTGTGCACTACTGCCACCTTGTGGTCATTTTCCCGTTGATCGGCCCCAAATCGTAGAACTCACCTCAACTTCTCTCCAGGACACAAAGAAGGAGGAATAATCTCCCATCAGAAAATCTGGATGCTGTTAGGGAAGAGAATGGAGAGCAGGCAGCCAAAATCCTGACAAACACCCACTGCAGCGGGTAATGTCTAAGTCAAGAACTCTCAACAAGGCTCGGCGCCTGTGGCTCAGCGGGCTAAGGCGCCAGCCATGTAAACCTGAGCTGGTGGGTTCGAATCCAGCCTGGGCCCGCCAACCAACAATGACGGCTGCAACCCAAACAAAAATAGCCAGGCGTTGTGGCGTCGTGTCAGGCGCCTGTAGTCCCAGCTACTTGGGAGGCAGAGGCAGGAGACTCGCTTGAGCCCAGGAATTGGAGGTTGCTGTGAACTGTAATGCCAAGGCACTCTACCCAGGGCGACAGCTTGAGGCTCTGTCTCAAAAAAAAAAAAAAAAAAGAAGATGAACTCTCAACAAGAAAAAGGCTGGAGCACTTTTGACAAGAGAGGAAAGTAGTGGATAAAACCTGGATGCTGACAGGAAAGAGACCCCAGAGGTGGTTCATGATTCATCCCTTCTGCTTTAGAAATACAGTAGACTCCTCCCCCACCCCATAGCTGGCCATCTCCTTAACTTGAGCAGATCACTCATTCTCACTGCTGCAGAGGGTCCCAGCATGTGACTTACATCACTCATTCTACTGCTAACGGGTTTTGTGGCCGTCTTCCAAAACAGATGCCGCTGTTTTACTGAAGGACAAATCTTTGCTGAAAATACCAGAGTGAAATCTGGAGCTTGGCCTGCGGCTCCCCTCAGAGGTCTTCAGCGCCACCTTCTGGAAAAGAGTTGCATGACATGCCCAGGGAGTTGGCGTTCATCACCCAAGTGGTTACCCAGAAAAACCCAGACCTCAGAGTAGCCTGAGCCTGAGCCTTGACCTCAGCCTGAGACCAGACACCCTCTATCCCAGAACCTAATCACATGCTGAGCCTTAACAGGCCACCATGTAATTGTAGCTCTAATTCAACTCACCATCCCTTGAGTCTTGGGTCTTGGCCAGGCCCATGATCTGAGGGCTGCAGCCCCCAAGAGGAGGGGCCCAGCACATGTCCTGGGTCCCAAGGTGTGTGACTCCTCTTTGACCTCACTAAGCTGTGGCCCCTGACAGGCAGCCACACTGGGAACCCTGAGTGTACCTCCTCAGGCCTGTGTCCTAATGGGCCAACTCATGCACAGCCTCCTTGGCCCTGTGCCCTGCCCAGACCTGTTCTAGATTCCACCACCCTTCCCCAAGGCTGCCACCACTTCCTACCTGTCCAGCTTGGATAGGGCCTCTGAGACACGGCCAGGAAGGCAGGCAGGAAGGCTGGGGAGGGCACCAGGGGACCATGGACCCCACAAAAGGGTCTGTGCTCTATCAGAAGCTATTGTTGTGGGAGCCAAGCCTAGAGGTGGAGGAGGAGGAGGAGGAGGAAGAAGGGGAGACATCAGAGCCACTGGTTCCCAACTTCTGGAGGTCACAGGACTCTTCTGGGTGAGTCAAGGAGGGGTCTGAGCACCCTCAGCTTCTCAGGTTTGAGGCTGGCAAGTCCCTAAGGGGAAGCAGGCAACACTGTGCTTGGCTCAGCTCAAGGAACTTTCTGGTTGGGGGGGACACTTAGGGGACAGTCTCAGATGTAGCCTGAGCAGTCACTCAGAGGGCTGTGAGCCTGAAGGGACATTTGTACCAAGCCATCCCTGTCCTGTTTGCTGCTCTGTCAAAGGTGCCAGCCCCCCTCCACTGCCTGGTGTAAGGAGGCAAGCACCTGCTTAGGCAGGTTGGGACCTGGCTGGGCCGGTTCCCCAACCCCTTCTCCTCTGCCTCCCAGGCCCCTGCCAGGCCTCTCACTCCCCTGACTTACTCTGGCTCTCCAACCCTTCTCTAGAGATGCCCTCCCTCACTATCTGCAGTGTCCCCAACCTCTTTCCAACCTTCATGTCTTCCTCCATGCTGTGCCCTCTGCCCGGAAGCCCTGTTTTCCTTGGCAAACTAGTATTCCTCTTGCAAAATCAAATCCTTTGGGGAAACATTCCCTGGGTTTTCTTGGGGGTCTATCCTAGCCCTGGCTCAGAATGCCCCCCTCTGCAGGAACAAGCCCAGTGGGCTGCCCGGGGCCTGGGCCAGACTAGTGGCTGCCTTGCTGCTGTTGGCCATTGGCAGCTCGCTGGCTGTGTGGCAACTCCAAACTAAAGGCGGCTTGACAGGAAACTTGGGTTCTGTGGCCCCTCCCCCCAGCGGACACTCCCACAGCCCAGGCGTATACCCCCATGGCGCCATCATCAGCCCTGCAGGTCAGTGCTGGGGGCAGCTCAGGGAAGAGGGGTGAGGGGTCACTGGTCCCCTCCTCATGACAGTCTCTTCTTTGCTATAGCCACATGTTCTGACCTGGGACGAGAGCTGCTTGTTGCTGGGGGCAATGTGGTGGACGCAGGCGTTGGAGCCGCTCTGTGCCTGGCAGTGGTGCATCCTCACGCCACAGGGCTAGGTCAGTGACCCATGGCCCCAGATAGCGACCCCAACCCAGGGCCTGATCAGTGGCCTCAAGGCTGGTTAGTAACCAGGACCTAGGATTTGAGCAATGGCCCAAATCATAGGCTGTGACCCTTCATCCCAGGTCTTGTAATCTCAGCCCAGGCCTGGTCAGTAACTCCTGAGCCCAGGCTCAGTCAGTGACCTCCACCTCAAACAAGTCTGTGGCCCTTCACCTGAGTTTTTGAGTGCCCCTGGCCACCAGTCCTGGCCATAGCACCTGACCCCTAGGTGGCCCCATGGCCCCTTTGTCCTCTCCCAGGTGCCACATTCTGGGGCCTCTTCCACAACAGCTCTTCAGGCAACTCGACTGCCCTGACATCAGGCCCAGCGCAGACCCTGGCCCCCAGCCTGGCACTACCTGCAGCTCTACCCACCCTGCACTTGATACATGCACGCTTCGGCCACCTGCCCTGGTCACGGCTGCTGGCGGGCCCCACTGCATTGGCTCAAGAGGGCTTCCTGGTGGACATACCCCTGGCAAAGGCTCTGGCAGCTAAGGGCACAGAAGGCCTCTGTCCACTGCTTTGCCATGCTGACGGGACACCCCTGGGCCCTGGGGCCCGAGCCACTAACCCAAAACTGGCAGCTGTGCTACACACGGCAGCACTCGCCCCCACCTCAGACCTTGCCGAGGATTCCCTGCTGAGTCTGCTGGCCAGAGACCTGGGGGTGGAGGCACCCTCCACTGGGCCCAGGCCTACCTTGGAGCCAGCACTGCGGCTACCTATGCCCCAGGGCTTCCTGTTCACCACTCCTAGCCCCTCAGCTGGCCCAGAACTGCTGGCACAGCTGGAGACAATCTTAGTCTCTGGGGCACCTAGCCCTGATCCCTGCCTGCCATTCCTGCAAACTGCCACAGCCCCTGCCAGCAGCATCCTGGCCACTGTGGACAACAGTGGCTCCATGCTCCTTCTCACCTCCTCACTGAACAGCTCCTTTGGCTCTGGACACCTGTCACCAAGCACTGGGGTTCTGCTTAGCAACCTGGTGGCTGGGTCTACAACTAGCACCTGGGCCTGCCCACTCATCCTCCATAGCAGCCCAGATGACACCGAGACTGAAGTGTTGGGGTGGGTGGCTTCAGGGACCCCTGATGTGGCCAGAGCCGTAACTAGTGCCTTAGTCAGCCATCTGGCTGGGCCCCAGAGCCAGGCCCAGCAAGAACCAACAGAGAATCCTAGAGCTTGCAGCCAAGGAACCTTGCTCCGGGTGTCAGCCCATGCAGAGCATGCCCATGTCTCCAGTGTCCCCAGTAGCTGCTGCCCCTTTCAGGGGTTCTAATGGGGGAGGGAGCAGAGCAGCCCCGGCAGCAATGGTGTGCATGAAGAGCGTGCATCTGTTATGTGCTTACTGCTGACTCGGGCCCCAACTCTGAACCTGGTCAGTTAACTGGACTTGAGTTGTGAGATCCAGGATTAGCTCAATCATTCTTCAAACCACTCACTAGATGGAATCTCTGGGGTTTTTTTGTTTTTTGTTTTTTACCACCTAAGGAAATTGAAGAGAAATAAGCAGAGAGCAACAGGGCCTGTGGCTAGCCCTAAATTCATATCCAGCTCTGGGAAGGACAAATGGAAAAATGCTTAACCCCTGCCTTGGCTCTGGGCCCCATGGGGCAGGGCAGACAGAACCTGGGGTCTCCATCCTCCCCTCAGGGCATCCTCCCTGCTCCTCTCCCACAACTAGACTGGACACAAAATAAAGATCAAGTCTCCTGGAAGCCAGGTGCCATTCCTGCTTCTTGGTTAACTTCCCACCAGCCTTTGACACACCTGGTGCAGGGCTTCCTTGATGGGCAGCACAAGTGACCCACAACCACAGAGTCGACTGGGCGCGTGTCTTTCAACTTCTGCTCTGCTCACCTTCTGCCTTCTGGGGCACTGTACGTGCAAAGTTAATCTCTTAATTTCACTTTTTAAAACAGATAGCAGAGCAGAAAAGGAGTTGAGAGGACAAGTAGGAGGTACCAAGGGACTTGGGTATAAAGGGGCTGGAGGTGGGCGTATGGAATGTAAAGGCCAAGATTGGCCCTCTCCTCCTGCTGTGGCTTCTCTGGACCACAATCCTCTAGCTTCTCAACCAAGAAGCAGGGGTAGCCAGTCGTCCTTCCCCTCCCCCACCACCGTATTAATAAAAGGCTTCTCTGATTTAATAAAACTCGTAATCCCACTACCTCTACCTCCCCTTCCAAAGAAAATTCTTCCCCAGCTCAGTAATCACACCACAATGTACCATGTTATTTTAGCCCTAAACCTAGCATCCCCCCTTTTCCACTCCTCCAATATCCAATCCACCACCCAATCCACCAGCTCCCAATGGGCATGGACAGGACCCGTTCTCTCATTTTACTGTGGTCCAATCCACTGTTGTCCATTGTCTTCGGTCTTCTCACCTCAACCAGGGCACACCTAGAGGCCATCCCCCACACCGAAGTCAGCACAATCTTTTAAAAATGTAAATCTGATCAAGACCTGTTCCTGCATAAACCCCTCCAATAACTTCCCATTACACTTATGATGAAATCCAGACTCCAGTCCTGGTCCCAGGTCCCACACAACCTTGTTTCTCTGACCCTGACCCATCTTCTCAACTTCATCGCCTGCAGCCATGGGCCCTTGTAAGATGCAATCCCTGGGATTTTGTCCTTTCTTAGATCTTTGCAGGAAGAGAGGGGGTGAAATCCTTGTCACTCAGCTCAATGTTACCTCCTCTAATCAGTTATGGTAAAACCTATTGAATTTTGTTTTTAATTAGCAAAGTTGTTTTTTGTGAGACAGAGCCTCAAGCTGTCACCCTGGATAGAGTGCTGTGGCATCACAGCTCACAGCAACCTCCAACTCCTGGGCTCAAGCGAGTCTCCTGCCTCCGCCTCCCAAGTAGCTGGGACTCCAGGCGCCCGCCACAATGCCC
>CAUYON010086979.1:0-18618 GCA_963573935.1 Arctocebus calabarensis
GGGGCAAGAGGCAGGAGCGGTAATGCCAAGAGGAATAGTTGGAGAAGTTTCGGGTGATGAGGCTGTCAGTAAAGGCTAGCTCTTCTGCAGGGGGCACAGCTGCCTGTGCAGCCACAAACCGCCGATAGTCCCAGCAATGAAAGTTCCGCTCATCAACCTCCAGGAAGCGGGAACACAGTTCTAGCTCCCGGGCCCAATTGGGCTCAGGCAGTCGTCCCAGTAGCCAGTAACGGTGGTGCCAGGTACCATAGGACTCGGGATTCACCCTCAGGCAGCTCTCCAGGAAGCTCAATTCAGCCTTCACCAGAGTGGCCAACTCCTCAGGGGACTTTTGGGCCTCCATCTGTAGGAGAACCTCTCGTGGGCAGTTCCAGAGGGTGGCAAAATCAGGGTTGGCTCCCAGAATCTGGCTTGTCAATTCCAGTGCTGACTCATACAACTCACCAGCCTGGCGCTTCTGGAAGACGGCCTGGGTGGCTGATTGGTATAGCTTCAGCTTTTGCTCCCGCTCTAGCCTTTTGGCCTCTGCCTGCTCTTCTGATGTCTTCACCTTCAGGCGCCCGTGCATGGTGCCGGCTCAGGGTTTAGGACAGTGAAAGGGTCCGGTGGCAGCCAGTGAAGTCTAGGGAGGGAAGTGTCAATCATGGAGCCCCGCCCCTGCTACCTCTGCCCACAGCTGAGCCCAGGAAGCCGCACGTGTGCCTGGGCGGAGACCCCCCTTGGGTGTAAAGGGGTCCAGGAAGAAGCACCCCACATCCAGGAGTAGGCGACCACCCGGATTGGGATGTCCACCCGCTTAGCCCTTCCATAGTCTAATCCATTGGGGCCAGAGCCCGATTCGGGGAATCTGGGCGATGTCGACCACTCCGCGCCCAGAAAGCTGCCACTCCTTGCCCGCAGCGCGGCTTCCAGGCACCCCCACCCCCTGCGGGTGGACCGGTAGTATAGACTTTTTAACGATCATGAATATGGTATGTTCTTCCAATTGTTAATGTCTTCTGCTATTTCTTTTCTCAGAGTTTCATAGTTCTCTCTGTAGAGATCCTTCATATCCTTTGTTAGGTATATTCCAAGGGATTTCATTTTTTGTTGAAGCTACTGTGAGGGGTATTGTGTCTTTTATTTAATTTTCAGCTTGACTACTATCACTATATAAGAAGGCTACTAATTTTTAGATATTGATTTTATATCCCCAAATGTTACTGTATTTCTTGACCATCTCCAGGAATCTCATTGTTCAATCCATGAGCGTTTCTAAGTATAAAATCATATCATCAGCAAAGAGAGAAAGTTTGACCTCCTCTGTCTCCATTTGCATACACTTGATATCCTTCTCTTGCCTGACTGTATTAGCTAGGACTTATAGCATTATGTTGAATAGTAGAGGTGAGAGTGGACATCCTTGTCTGTTTCCTATTCTAAGTGGAAATTCTTTCAGTTTTACTCCATTTAGTATGATGTTGACCATGTATTTATTGTATGTGGCTTCTATGAGTTTAAGCAATGTCCCATCCATGCCAATTTTTTAAGGCATTATCACAAAAGGATGCTATTATGAATTGAGCTGCAATGAACAATCTAATACAAATATCTTTGTTGTCAAGTGACTTTTGGTCCTTTGGATATACACCATCTCAGGAATGGAAAAGAAAAATCCAGTGTACTCAGTACTACTGTGAAACCAATTTATAACCACTCACACTTGCATATGAAAAATGAAACACAACTATAGCTTAGGATGAAGGAGGGAAGGGGAAGGAGAGGGAAAGAGACTTACATATGTTTCCTAAAGACATTAACTCTTGGCTTGTGCGATACAGCCTGTGTTTCTTTGGGGGAATTCAAGCCATTCACATTTATTCAGAGAGTTGGTAAGTATGGTGGAAGAGTTCTGTTTATCTTGTTTTGGGGAGGTCTGTTGCCTAGTTTTATCACTTTGGCCATTGTGGAAGCTAGGTATTGCCCATTAGTTTCTGGGTATCTCTACTTTGCTAGTGGTTTATTGTGATGGTCTGTGTATGGGTATGAGTACTTCCTGCAGAGCTGATCTTGTAGTGGTGAATTTCCTCAATGTTTGCTTGTCAGTAAAAGATTTGATTTCTCCATCAAACATGAGACAGTTTATAAGTTATAGTATGCTGGGCTGAAAGTTGCTTTGATTAAGAAGATTAAAGACAGGGATACCTATAATTTCTGCTTGTACATTTTGTGTAGTGCTCTATCTTTGTAAGAGATTGCTCTGCTTTTGCTCTGTTCCTTTCTTCCTTTTTAAATGATTGGGTTATGTTGAAATTCTTGTCTTCAAGTTTGGAAATTCTTTTTACTCCATGTGTCTACTCTGTTGCTGAGACTCTACTGTGTTTGGAAGCTCTTTGACTGCCTTTTTCATTTCCTTAAGCTCCATTACATCCTTCCTAATTATGTCCAGATCCTTGGTGACTTTATCTTTAATTTCATTGATTTCTTGAGATAAATTTTGTACTTCTTTTTCCACCTTCTCTTCATTTCCGTTCACCTTATTTGCCATCCATATTCTGAATTCTATTTGTCATTTTGATGGTTTCTCTACACATGGTATTTTCAGGTGTATCTCCATTTAGGGTATTGAACTGCTCTGAATTTTCATGTTGCCAAGCTTCTTTTACTGATTCCTCCCCATTTTCTATTTATTTCATTTTTTAAATTTTAAGCTAAAATGCTAGGGTGCTCCTAAATCATTGTTGAGAGATATTCTGGTTGAGATCTCTTAGATGGCTCACAGGATGCATTTGGGGCCTGGAGGTCAGACCCTGGGCTCCTCAAATGGAATACCTATCTGATAGCAATAGTGTTGTTCAATGGGCTCTGGGGCCATTTGGATGCCTAGTCAGATGGGCTGGGGATAGCACCACTTGCCCTGAAATTCAGGAGCTATCCATGCCTCTTTTAGGACTTGCCAATGCCAAGCGACAGCTCCTTGTTCCACTGGCTACTCACTGTATTTTAGGGTTGTTAGGCTACTTGATCTGGTATGTTGGTATCAGCTTCATAACCTCAAGGGACAGGGCTCTCCACACCTATTCCAAGACCTGCTGATGCAAAGTGGCTGCTTGTTCTGTTGACCACTCAGTAGATTAGTAGGAACGATGAATGCCTAATCTGAGGGGCTTATGTGAAGTTCAGAGGCCCTAGCTTGTGGGCCTCACCCCATCTCTTCCAAGACCCAACAAAGTAAAACAGTTTTAGCTTTGCTGCGCAGGTAGCCTGCTTGGCAAGGACCATTTGGATACTAAAAAAGGCAGGCTGATATCAGTTTCAGGGGCCCCAGAGTATAGAGTTCACCATGCCCCTTCTAGGGCCTTATTAGAGGGATGTGGCAACTTGTTGCAGTGAAAGGCTCAGCAGGGTTTTGAGACCTTTGGAAGCTAAAGCTGGTGGGATGGAATTAGATGGAAAGGCCCCAGGAGGTGGAGCTCACCACTCTCCTTTGCCACTGACTCCTTAAATGAGCTACTGCTTCTTACTGTGACCCTTCCTGTACACAGCCTTCCAAAACTTCTTTTTGAGGATATATGTCATGGGGGTACTTGAGAATCAACCTTTATAACAGACTTAAACCTAAGGCTGTAAGAATTTAAACCTAATTTAAACCTTAAACCTGTAAGAATTCTAAAAAAAAAGACATTGGCTCAGGCAATGAATTTATGATGAACACCCCAAAAGCAATCACAGCAATGATAAAAATTAACAAATGAGACCTGATTAAGTTAAAGAGCTTCTACACAGCCAACAAAACTGTCAATAGAGCAAATAGACAACCTATAAAATGAGAGAAAATATTTGCTTGCTATACATCCGATAAAGGGCCAATAACCTGAATTTATAAGCAAATCCTGAGGAAAAAAAAAAATCAAATACCCCATAAAAAAGTCAACAGAAGACATGAACATGATTGTAACTTTTTGATTCTTGAAATAACACTTAGCTTAAAACAAAAATAGTACAGTAATTTTTTTAAATCCTTATTCTGTTAGCTTTTTTCTATTTTAATTTGAATGTTTTGTTTACTTTTTTAAACTTTTAATTAAAACAGAAACACATAAGCTAGGCTAGGCTGCACAAGGTCAGGATCATCGATATCACTGTCTTCCACCTCCACATCGTGTCTACCGGAATGTCTTCAGGGGCAATAATATGCATGGAGCTATAATTTCTTATGATGACAATGCCTCCTACTAGAATACATCCTGAAGCAGAGGTCCCAACCTTTTTGGCACCAGGAATGGGTTTCATGGAAGGCAGTTTTTCCACAGGAACAGGGGGGATAGTTTGGGGATAATTCAAGCTCATTACATATCCATCTCAGGTCATCTGGCATCAGATTCTTATAAGGAGCATGCAACTTACATCCCTCACATGCACAGTTTACATAGAGGTTTGCACTCCTGTGAGAATCTAATGCAGCTTCTTGTCTGACAGGATGTGGGGCTCATGCAGGGGTGATGTAAGTAATGGGAAGTGGCTGTAAATAGAGATGAAATTGCACTTGCTCGCTCACTAGCTCACCTCCTGCTGTGCAGCCCTGCTCCTAACACACCTTAGACACTACTGGTCCCTGGCACATGAGATTGGAGACTGGAGTTCTGAAGGTCCTGCTTGAAGCTGTTTTATAGTTCTTTTTTATGAAGTAGAAAAATTACATCTAAGTTCATGATTAAAAGTGTACTAAATATATCAGCCAGTAACATAGTCATTTATTATTATTGTGAAGCATTATGTATTCTGCGTAATTGTGTGTGTTATAGTCTTGAATAACTGACAACATGGTAGGTTTATATCAGCATCATAACCAAGATATGAGAAATTCACTGTGCTATGATGTTATAATGACTATGATGTCACTAGGCACTAAGAAGTTTTCAGCTCCATTATAATCTTATGGGACCACTGTTGTATATATAGTCCATCACTGTCTGAAATGTCTTTATGTGGTTTATGTGAAACACAGCATGACTGTTTTTCAAAATCTGTTAATGCTGGTTCAAGAATTAGAACCCAGGTCCATCTATTTTGAGTTAGGGTCCACTTAGGAGAAAGAAAACAAACAGTAATTTGAATAGGAAAAGTCTAATTTAAAGAAGTATTAACTCTGACAGGGATTCTATAAACTGAGATTATCCTCTAAGGGGACAGAAGAACTCTAGGAATAAACAAGAGCAGATATAGAAAGTGGTTAACTCCTGGGTCTGAGGCAGATCACCTAAGGAAATAATAAATTTTGAGGAATCCCACTCCTGGGGATCCAGATGTCCCTAGAAAACAGGTACCTGTGGCCCAGTGACTGGTGGAGTTCACTCGGGTGACATATTATTGGAGCTTGTGGGAAGGCCACTTTCTGGAATTCTACAGGAAATTGTCCGTAGGGAGATGTGATGCTGTAAAACTCATAGGGAACCCATTCATGGGAAGCTACTGCACCATGGAATTCTCTAGGAAGCTCATAGTGGTGGAAAGGCAGGGTAGCCTATAGCATGCCAGATAAACTGCTCAGAAGGTGCCCTGCCCAGCTGGCCACTGGGGCACTGCAAGAGCCTGCCATGAAAAAGTACCAGAGCTAGAAACAGCCCCTTCATCCTCTAGTTCTCGCCATTGTCCTCAATGGTTGATGCTTAAAATGGTGCCATATAGCAGGGGAGAAATGTCGTAGTCTCACAAGCAGGACAACGAAGGATGGATTTGGAGCTGTGAGGCAATAGATTGATACCTGGCACACCTCTCACCAATAAATCTACTTCCTTAATCGTAATGTCATACGCCTTATACTTACTTTTACTGGAAAATAATGCAATTTAACACAATAAAAGAAAATAAGAATAAAGAAGGGAAAAATGTAACAGGGTTATAAATGGAGATTGACATCAGTATCTCTTTCTCTCTCTCTCTTTTTTTTAAATCTCTCTTTTCTCTTTAAAATATTTCCTGGTAGGGTCACTTTAAATCCTTAAGATACTCCTGCTTCACTAAAATTCAGTACACTGGCCTATAAACCAAAAACTAAAATTATAAACTAGAGGCCATACTAGAGTTTTTTCATTCTACAATTTAATTTTTAATTCCAGTTTTCTCATCTTCTAATTATTGATTGGGGCATGAGCAATTTCTAAAGATTTATTTCCATATAGAAGCTTCTTTAGATTTATGAATGTTTCCTGAATCATTTGTAGACTGTGAGATTTTGGCAATTTATTTAAGTTATCTGAGTATTGGTTTCTTCATGTAAAAAGAAATAACAATAGGATCTACCTTACAGCTGCTATGAAAACTAAATCTGTTAATAATTTAAGGCACTCAGAACAATTCTTTGCACATAACATGTGCTATGTAAATGTTTGTCAATAAAAATTCAGTCCTAGCAGATGTATTTTATATTTTTTAAAAATCATAGCCTAGGAATATTAATTCTTTTAGTAGTTCTGGTCTGAGGAACCCTACACCTACTAAATATTTTTGTCAGATTAATCTGAGTCTGTTGTTTCATGGCAAATAAAAATATATAGTTATGTTAGAGGATATATAACATGAATTATATTCATTGGATATCTTAATTGATTTCCTCACAGCTTTAATGGTACTGCTCTAAACTGATAATGTTTGAAGATTTTAGGAAATGTTTTGCTCTTTAATTTTTGCTAGAAAATAACTGAACAATAAAAATTTGGGAGTAATACATTAGACTAAAAACACCCCATTACGTTTTCAACATAATTTCCAGTATTCAAATTGTTCATTTTTAATTTGCATCTCTTAAATATGAAGGCATTCTATCAAAGTCTAAAATTTTAAATATTCTTTCTTTATTTTTTATAGGTGACCATGAAAAACATTCTGAACTCACCAGAAAGTCCAAAGCAATAGAAATGATATTTACACTCTATCCTCCTCAAGGGGCCCAGGTGCGTAATAATGCACAACTGAAGTCAACTTGGCTGAGACCTGTAATAAATGGGGAAGAAGGATATAGATATATAGGTAAGACAGTGAACTTTGTTTTTAATAATAAAGAAGAAATTATATTTTATAATATATATAATAAAATTTACTCACATTCGTAATTTAGATGATGTGGGATGATACATAAACCCTTTAGAAGATTCTTAGATTCCTAGATATTATGCCTGCAATTTAAAAAATGACTCTTTTATGCTTTGATGCCTTCACTAGAATAATGGAAATACAGGGTGCTTGTCTGCTGACCTGTTGGTGGACATTTGGGTTGTTCACTCTGAGACTGCCACAAGTGAAGGTGCTATGAACATTCACTAAAGTCCGGTGTTAGATACGTGCATGCATTTTCTTGGCCAGACTGCTTTCCACAGTGGTTATACCATTCCATATTGCTCACTGACAGAGATATGAGAGTTACCTTTGTTCCACAGCTATTTCAGCACTTGGATAATCAGTTTTTCTAATTTTAGCCAATCTAATAAATGTGTATTTATATCTCATTACGGTTTTAATCTGCATTTCTCGAGTAAATAATGATATTCAACATCTTTTCATGTATTTTTCATTTGTGGCTCTTATCTTCTTTGTTGAAGTGTCTGCATCTTTTGGTTATTTTTATATTGTTTAAATTTTGAGACTCCTTAGATATTCTGGGTACAAATCTCTTAACATATAGATGCTTTGTATTATCTTCAAGTCTGTCTTGTCTTTCTTTTAATAGTATCTTTTGAAGAGCAAAAGTTTTAATTTTGATGCAATTTACCACTGTATTCATTTATGACTTAAGGTTTTGCTAGTGTGTTAACTGGAACAATATTCTGTTAGTGCAAACGTGAAAGGGCAAAAGCACTTTGGAAAATAGTTTGGCACTTTCTTAAAAAAGTTAAACATATACCTACCATACTACCTAGCCATTACACTTCTATATAATTAACCCAAGAGAAAAGAAAATATTAGTGTATGTTCATTAAAAAACTTATACATGAATATTACAGTGCCTTTTTTTGTAAAAGACCCTAACTAGAAATGAATGCCCATCTACAGATGAATGGATAAATAAATTGTGATATATCAATGTAGAATACTCAGCAATATTTAAAAATACATTGATACTATTGATATATATAATGACATGGGTGAATCTCAAAATAGTTATGCTAAGTGAAAGAACCCAGACCAAAAACAGTACCTATTATATGATGCCATTTAAGTAAAATTCCAGAAAATGCAAATTAACCAAAGTGACAGAAGCAGATCTGTGATTGCCTTGGCACTCACCCCCAACACTTGGGGTTAGAAGTGGAAACGAGAGGTGACGTGTTTGAAAATTTAAAGGTGATGGAACTGTCTTTATTGTGCTGATGGTTTCATGGATGTATTCGTGCCAGAATTCACCCAAACCATACTTTAAATAGATGCTTTTTAATGTTTGCCATTTAAACCTCAATGAAGAAAGCTGCAAAAATAAAGATTGAGGAATCGAGACAGCGAAACTTGTATTTTGGCAGTACTTTTGAAAGAAATTTTATCTTTAAATTTTTAAACTTGCATTTTAAAACGTATCTAAAGAGAGTCATAAATTCAATGTAATCCCATCAGGTTGGTGCATAATAAAGGTGTATTTGTGTGCGCAGTTCTAGGATGCACAGCCTAGAAGGAGAAGAGGAGGGAAAGAAAGGGAAGAATATTATAAAAAATAATGTCTGAAGTTGGTTTCTATTAAGATAATTCAGAACACTGGGTGCTGTTTATTTTCTCTGCAGTTTTCCATCTGAAATTACCAGAATGTGATGTGTCATTCTAAAGATTTGCATTTATTGTTTAGTGCCCATTTGGAAACACTTTGATAAAATAAAATAATACAAAGGAAATATGCAGGTGGCATTGTATTATAACTTGAGAACTCTATATTCCCAGCTTTTAAGTTGGTTTTTAAAATTTTTTCTTTGATTAAGTGACCAGAGCCTTGCATTATTTTAAATTATAGTTGTTAATAAATTGACTGACAAGAGAGTTGCAGCATTTGCCTTGAAAAAGATGTCTATTATAAAAGTCCTTCCTAAAACTGAGTAACTCCTTAACAAGAAACATTTTAGGGAAGATAGCTTGGGAATTTATTATGTTTTCCAACATTAATATTCCACAATGCAGGAATTCCTGTTTACTGATTTCACTCTGTAGATGCAGAGCTATATCATCAGCAAGAGTTGAAGAGCAAATAGAGATATGAATCCTCCATAAACAACATGGGTTGCAAACAAATTATCTAGTATTAGGAACATATGTTCTCTAAAAATATCTGGTATACTTATATTTTCGTATCTCAGAATTCTGAGAATAGTGTCTTTAATATAACTGAATGCCACATGTCATGATATCAACTTGCTTAATATGTACAAAGAATTTCTTTTCAGTTATTATAATCTTATACCAAGTAAACCAGAAGGTTTAACTTTTTTCTAGGGACTATGTCTTGTCAAACAACTTTTGGAAAAGCTATATTGGAAAATGATCTTATCTTTTTCAAAGATAAGTGTCTTCACTTAACTTTCCTTATGTACTGTCTGTCCTTAAGCTCGCCTGTCCCTCAGGCCTGTCACATATATGCAGAGCTTTTTCTTCTCCTTCATTAGACTTTTATGATGTTGCCTAATTTTCAACCTAGAAACTGTACATTATATTAAGGAACATGTTAGCCCTGTAATTCTTAGAATTCTAATAGAGATACCTTGAAGGGATAGGCTAGCCGTATCATTCAAGGAAGCTGTTCAGGGAATACAAATGAATGATTAAATTACTTTCTCATTCCAATGTCTGTTTTAGCCAAAAGTATATTATCATATTGCAGTAAAGTTTCTAATTAGTTCAGATCTGAGTAATGGACAAAGACCACTAGTTCTTATGCTTCATTATCATATATAATTTCCACCACTTCCTATAATACATTTTATTTACCCTTATAACATAAGGTTATTTAAATTATGTAATTAATACTAGAACCTGATTTCTTGCCCCAATCACTGTTTTCCATTAAAAGGGCACAAGATATTTTAATGTCATTCATTTTGTTCCACTGCCTTTAGGCATGACTAGACTTACATTAAGTAAAGGAGAGTCTCTCTCATCTTTCAAGAATTGGCAATGACACAATTGTCCTTGACAGTCAAGGCTGATTTTTGAGGATGATCCCTCAGAATTTTCTACTTTGCAAAATAAGACTTTCTTTTGGTATATACCCTTTATTGCAGTTGAAACTTTTTTGCATCCACAAAGTAAAGACTATGCATAGCTTATTATGACTCTTTTTTTCTAAAGTAGGCTATTTAAAGTATTCTTTAGAATCCTTCCTTTTAATCCTTGATGTCTTTTGGCACTTCCCTCTGAAATTTTTAAATTTTCTCATTTTTTAAGTGATAGGGCTCAGCATAAGATGTGATAATATAATACATATCTGGTTTATTATGAATATAATCTTAGCTACTACTAGTTCTGTGTATATTCTTATACTTTTTAAAGACATTTAAAAATATACATCTCAGCATTTATTTGGCTTCTAACCATAATTTTTCATCTAATTTTGTCATATTCTCTTATAACTATATGACTTGTGGATAATTTATTTTGCCTTCTTAAATGTGCTGATTACTCTTGCCCCACCCCTTTATTTAGAATATAAGCATTTATTATTACTCTTGTCAATCTAAGCTTGACTTTGAACCCCTTCTTTGGGTTATTATGTAGAATTAGTTATTACAAAATGAAAAACACAAATCTGATTTGAAAGCAGCTCAATATGTTTTATATCGTTTATATCTGCTTATGTATGGGAAATGTCTTTTGTATCTATTTATTTAACAAGTATTAATTGAATGCCTACTATATCCTTGGCAATAAAAAGTGAAAACTTTGACTTAGTGCCTTTCCTAGAGGTGTACACATTCTAGTAGATCCAAAGCATTATAAGAGTTGTTCTCAAGTAGGTTGAATGAGCCCTCATATTGGTCCATAGGTGAAATAGAAAGGTACAAATTGAGGAACTTCAAAAAATCTTTGGAAACATGTAGAAATAGCCAAAGATGTCACCAACACTCAATATCTGAAATGAAAGTACAAAGTGGAATTAGTGCTCACTAAAGTAAAGCAGAGTTATGCAGTTAAGCAGTCTCTGAGCAAATCAGACTGTTCAGTTTACAGAGGGTTTGGGGAGGAGTGGTAGTGAGCCTCCAGGATGGCCCAATGACCTGCTGCCCGGTATTCATACTCTTGTGTATTTCCCCCTCACACTGTATCAGGATTGGCCTGTTACCAATAGAATACAGACCACTTCTGAGGATAGGTTAGAAAAGCTCTTCTGAGGCTAGGTCAAAACGCTCTTCTGGCTTCTGCCTCGCTCTCGGTTAGATAACTCACTCCGAGGAAAGCTAGCTGCCACCTCATGAGGACATTCCAGCTGCACTGTTGAGAGTTCTGTGTGCTGCTAGACTGACACCTTCCCATGAGTCAGCCCAGCCAGTCCTCCAGATGCCTGCAGCTCCAGTGAGAGCTTGACTGCAACCTCCTGAGAGGCCACCCTGCACCTGAACCACGTGGTGAAGCCACGCCCAGATTCCTAGCTCTCGTGCACTGCGTGGGATAAGTTTTCCTTGTTTTATGCTTCTGGTTACACAGCAGTGGTAATTAATATAGATATCACGTAAGTCAGTGATTAGTGGCATATAGCAGTGGAAGTGAAATGACCTAGGATTCTAAGAGTGTTTACTCAGGAAAGTCTGAGTTGTTGATTAGATTTTCCAAATGTGTTTACTAGGGTGAGACATTTGTTCATGGGTCAACTTTCAAAAGTAGGATCTCTCACTGATTGGTTGGCTTTCGGAAGTATGTTTATTGAAGTTAACTATCACTGATTGAAAAACATGTTTAAAACTGGTTCTGGGAGTTACTTGTCACCATGGCTGTAGAATTATAATTGATTGACTGAATAGGTTTAAAAGAAAGTTCTAATTTTAACTTGTTAGCATAGCTGTAGAACTGTTAGGCTGTTCTTAGGAATGTGGGGAAATGTTACTCTCTATAAACAGGCATATAAAGAAAAAATTATATATTGCATGCTAATTGATATAATAGAAGCAATTAAGTGTAATTGTGAGCCTAGGAAAAGAAAAGGGCTACATCTGGCAGTTTAAGAGATGATTCTATAAAGAAGATAAAATATGAGTTTGTTTTTATGTAGTAGGTTAGACATACTGAGTAGAAAAGAGGAAAGAGAATAGGAAAATTACAAGTGTGGAAACTTCATTTTAAGAAATTATTTTTTTTTTGTTTCTACTCCTACACAACTTAGCATGGGACTTTTTTTTAAGACAATGGTTTTATAAATACTAATAAATTTGTGACAAAATATGCAATGGCAAATAAAGCAACATATTAATAATTCTTTGGAAATATATACCCTTACTCTGTTTAAATATTTTTAATATAATTTATGCCTATCTCATAATATCTCTTTCTATATAATTAGATACTATATCTTTAGAGGTTAAAGTAATATGTATCTATATCTATTTTTATATATAACTATATCTATATTTTATATTTATATTTTATCTCTCTTTCTCTAAATTATATAATGAGAGATTAGAGTACCTGCTTACATTTTAAATGGTTATTTTATGTAATAAGGTCATTGTTTCAGAATATAATTAAGAACTTGGAAGTTTGCATAAAAGTGTCTATATCCAGTTAAAATTGATATAAAAAAGGAAACATTAATGAAAGTCTAACTCAATGCCAATTTACTCCTATTTTATACACTGTGGAAAGTATAATCTTGCTTAAGAGAAATTTCTTCTAGAGTAGTGATTCTGAACTTTATTCAATCCAATCTGCACTTGAAGTAAAGGCTATTTTATAATTTACTTTTTACCTCCTTGAAATGAAATACATAGATAATATACATTACCTACATAAGTAGTTTCATATCTACAGTTGACATTGAACAACATGGGTTTGAATTGCACAGGTCCATTTATGTATGAATTCTTTTTTATAAATATATATACTGGAGAATTTTCAGGAGAATTGTGTCAATGTGAAAAAACTCACAAATGAATGCATAGCCTAGAAATACTAAAATAATTAAGAAAAATTATGTCATGAATACATAAACTATGTGTAGATACTAGTCTGTTGTCATTTACTACCATAACATGTTTACTAATCTTTTATAAAAAGTTAAGATTTATCAAAACTTACACACACAAAAAACTTAGACTGTACATGCCACCGTTTATAGTCAAGAGAAATACAATGTAACACTGTTTACATTATTCAGTCACTCTACAAATCTACAGTCATGAGAAATACAAAAACATAAAAATGCAGTGTTAAGTCATATCTGCACACTGTTAATTGTGATAGTACTGTACTACTGTAACCTTTTCTTAGCCACCTCCCGTTGTTATTATGGGGAGCTCACGTGTTGCAGGTATCTGCTTAACATGGTTCATGACCCTCAGCATCTCCACGTGAGCAGTTTGTTTCTCCAGTAATAAATAGTTTATCACACTAAAAAGTGATTTCTTGTGGTTCTGTATACTTTTCATTGTGTTTAGTGTAATGCTATAAACTGTGACTAACACCGTGATACCCAAAGTGTCACTGGTGATGTTGGAAGTCCTCCTACGAAGCAAACTCATGACATTACAAGGAAAAGTTGAATTGTTTGATATGTGTAGAATGAGATCTGCATTGTAATTAAAATAAATATGGAGATAATGTAAATTTCCAGCAATAGTAGAATAATTAAATAAATTATGGAACATAAATATGATGGAATTCTATGTGAAGTTGAAAATATGTTATTAGATATTTATAGGAAAATATGAAAAATGCATTTTACTAAAAAAGCCTATAGGACAGCTTGTCATATATAATAATTGCATATAATTATACATAAAATGAATTAAGAATATACAAATTTGAATCTCTGGATTGTGTAAGCCCAGTGGATTTTATTTATTGTTTTAGTGTCTCTGAATTTCCTAATTTTTCTACATATTCTACACATTTTAATGTACATAGTTTATTAACTATAGTAAAATACTAAAAAGTAGAAAATATCATTCTGAACTTCCATATGTATGCCATATTCTTCAATTTTAAAATAAAAAAGGCTTATTTATGGTATCTTGTTCTTTGTTCACAAATTTACCCTTGTTTTGATTTTGCTATGTTAAACTGTAATAAAAAGAACACTTATCATAACAAAGTAAAATGAGAAATGTATGAGGCTATTTTATAATTTTATATTTCAAAACCACTTAAAAATTATTTTATATTTAAAACTACATTTGAATGTGGTAATACTACATTTCAGACATGTTAAAATAGAATATTTATTTGGAAAATCTCTTTCCCTGGTAGTTCTCTAAGCTTTTGATAATGCGTTTTATTTAATTATTCTTATTCCTCACTATAATTCCCAGCCCATAGTAGATATTTGTGCATAAACCATTTGTTAAATGAATATATATGTGAAGAAATGCTATAGCAGCTAAGCTGTTTCAAATTAAGGACACTTCCCCCCCATCACTACATAATGCTATATATTGAAATTACCTTTTTCTTTCTGAGTTTCTTCAAAGGTTATTACAATAACATATGGCTATAATATAGTATGGCATAGTTCTTTAATATTAAGTTTTTTAAAATTATTAAATAAAATATAACTTAACTATTATGAAGCCAAAAGTCCAAGTTGTATAATAGCATTATTCAGTCACTCTACAAATGTTTATTGAGTGTGTTATGTTAAATTTTCCTGTTGTAGACAACAGGAAAATTTAAAGATAAATAAAACATCTTTCCTCTTGTGTTAGAGTAGAGAAATGATAAATATACATAATTAGCTACAATAAACATATGAAATGATAAAGGACATAAAAAAGCACATATTGAGTGCTCTGTTGCTCTGCTAATCAACCTTGAGAGGGAGAGTAAAGAAAAGACTTTCTGAAAGAGAAAGACATGAGCCATGATATAAATAATGCTGCAGATACCTTTGAAGAACAAGGAAGGCCTCTTTAACATTATTCTAGAGTCACAGAAAAAGATTCCCCTTGAAAGGACAATCTTTTCAATAAATGCAGAAGACTGAAACTAAACCCTTATCTCTTGCTATATACAAAAATAAAATCAAAATTGCACAAAAACTTAAATCTAGGACCTGAAAATATGAATCTACTAAAAAGGAAACATTGGGGAAACACGTCAGAACATTGGGCCGGGCAATGCTTTCTTGCGTGATACCCCCAAAGCACAGGTAACCAAAGCAAATCAGACAAATGGAAGCATATCAAGTTAAAAAGATTCTGTATAGAAAAGGAAATAATCAACAAAGTAAAGTCAACCTGCAAAATAGAAGAAAATATTTGTAAACTACTCATCTGATAAGGGATTACTAACCAGAATATATAAAGAACTTCAACAACTCAATAGGAATAAATAGAATAATCCAATTAACAATGGGCAAAAGATCTGAACAGACATTTGTATGTTCTCAAAACATACCAACAGGTATATGAACACATGCTCAGCATCACTAGTTATCTGAGAAATCAATGCAAATCAAAATTACAATGAGATAACATCTAGCCCCAGTTAAAATGGCTTTTATCAAAAAGACAGGCAATAATGGATGCTGGTAAGGATATGGAGAGAAGGGAACCTTTGTACACTGTTGATAGGAAAGTAAATTAGCATAACCACTCTAGAGAACAGTTTGGAGTTTCTTCAAAAACTTATAAAAATAGAACTACCATGTGACCCAACAATCCCACTGCTAGGTATATATCCAAAGGAGGGCAATTTGTTATATTGAAAGGATATCTGCATTCCCATATTTATTGCAGCACTATTCACAATAGCCAGTATTTTGAATCAATGTAAATGTCCATCTGTAGATGAATGGATAGAAAAATTGTGGTACATATACACAGTGGAATATTGCATAGCCACCAAAAATATGAAATCCTGCCATTTGCAACGACATGGATGAAACTGGAGAACATTATGTTAAGCAAAATAAGCCAAGATCAGAAAGGCAAATCGCCCATGCTTCCACTCATAGGTGGGAGTGAAATATTAAAACAATTGGTGTCACAAAGACAAGAGAGTAGAATTATGATCACCAGAGGATGGGAAAGGTAGGAAGGAAGGATAATGTGGGAGTAGTTTATGGGTGCAAAAATATAATTTGATACCATGAACAATATTTGATAGCACAACAAAGTGACTTTAGTCAACAATCAATAATGGTATACGTTAATATAAATAAAAGAGTAGAATAGAATACTTTTAACACTAGGAAATGATAAATGCTTGAAGTTACTGATATCCCAATTACCCTTTTTTAATACACATTATATGCCTATATCAAAATATTCAATGTAAATATATAACTATTATATACCCATAATAATTAAAAATTTAAAATTTTAAAAAGAAGAAAACATGTCCCTTCAACTAAAACATTTAGTATAGGCATAAACAACCCTTCTAAAGTAATAGTAATTAAAAATAGTGAACTTGTTTACTGTGGAGTAACATTGCTTCACTCTACAACAATCAATGTAAATCTCATTAATATTTTAATATGTAAAGTAAATATAAAGGTAGATTGCTTAAGTTTGTAAAATTGTAAATTTGCTCTGTAGTATAACCACTTTTGATTAATTTACCATAGTTTATTTTAGTATTTTATAAAATATTTATAACTAGAGAATATGTAAGCCTTGGAAGGGATAGTACATATTTTTCCTTAACTCTCTTTCAATTTTTATAGACAGCCAGATGAGACATATTATAGAAGTATCATTTATATTGAGGTACATGAAGGCTCAGAGGCTAAGTGGCTTGTCCAGGATCATGCCCTTAATTGTAACTGTGCCAGTGGTTCAAGTTCAGGTTTACAGTAGGCCTATACTCTACCCTCTAAACTCACATACACTCCCCCAAATATCCTGGCTTTTTATGAAAAGTAATTTTTCTGGATAAAGTAAATACTACATTTGTTTATTTACTAGTCTTTATTTTTCTCTTTGTTTTCCTCAGTTAAAAATCAGTTGCTTTATTTATTCTTTGAATATTTTCTGAAGCAGAAACTGAAAAACTACTGTTCGCCTCTTTCTCTGTCTTGGGAGTAGGAATGAATCAAAAGCTTTGGTCAGAGCATCCTAGCCCTGGAAAATGTCTTATTGCTTCTGGATGCCTTGGGTTCTAACCTGTTTGGAAAGTTCTGTGCTTGCTTTCCCCACCCCCCACTCAAATCTTGCTTTGCATACCTATTTTAACCTCTAGTCTTTTCCTTTTCCAAGTACACAAATTAAATATAGGAAAGAGTACTTTATTTTGAAACCTCACATAAAATAAAAACTGATCCTTATTAGATGTAAACTTTAGTTAAGCTGAAACTCATTTAATATCCATAGGGGAGAATGATGACTTTTCCCCTCCAAGACTATAACATAATGAAGTGAAAATGTTTTCACAATACTTTGGAATTTTTATAATTGACCTCTGTGTTGTTTGACTGTCAGTTAAATTAGAAAATTTGATAATTGTAGGGAGCTGATAAGACTTTCTATTAAAGGTATGTGATTATGTTAATCTCAGTTCAAATATAGTTTGCCTGAACTGTTTTGATTACATAATATTAGAATACATTAACTTATTAAATATGCTTATCTAGAGAGCTTACAAGATACTAAATGTCTTTAAGGTGATCATTAAACAAGTATGTAAATCTTATACTAAAAGCACAGTTGTCTTTCCTTCTTGAAGGCTTAAAATGTGGAGCACATATATCTCTATATAAATTGATATTTTTTTCAGTGACTTTTACTGGTTGGTTAAAAAAGAAATAAATATAGATATTTTAAACAGTCTACACAAATAGACACATAAAAATATAGACATATTTAGACACATAATCAACCTATGAATATGATTTTTAAAATAATTTTATTAAATCATAATTGTGTACATTGGTGCAATCATGAGGCACAATGTGCTTACTTCATATACAAACAGAAATATTTTGATTGTACTGTTAGAGATAGCCTTCTTGGCATTTTCTTAATCACTATATGAAGACATCAATATTCTACATTTAATAAGTTTCACCAGTACTCTGCTAAAATGCACCATAGGTGTGATCCCACCAATTGCCCTCCCTCCACCCATCCTCTCCCCTCCCCTCCACTCCCCTCCCTTTCCCCTTTCCCTGTATTCCTATGCTATAATTGGGTTTTAGCCTTTATATGAAAGCTATAAATTAGCTTCATATTAGGGCTGAGTACATTGGATACTTTTTCTTCCATTCTTGAGATACTTTGCTAAGAAGAATATGTTCCAGCTCCATCCATGTAAACAGAATGTGATTTTTTTTTATCTTTTACCGTTTGCACATTGTGAGAAAATAGTGAGAGATGAATACTAAAACATGTAGAGGCTCCCAGGTTTCATTTGATACACAAACACCTGGATGCTGGGGATATTTAATAAATACATTGACAGCTGCTTGTACAAAATACTTAAAATTTTATAAAATATAATTTGTGATATGTTGTAAATTAT
>CAUYON010086981.1:0-83871 GCA_963573935.1 Arctocebus calabarensis
TTGAGACAGAGCCTCAAGCCGTCACCCTGGGTAGAGTGCTGTGGCATCACAGCTCACAGCAACCTCCAATTCCTGGGCTCAAGCGAGTCTCCTGCCTCCGCCTCCCAAGTAGCTGGGACTACAGGCGCCTGCCACAACGCCCGGCCATTTTTTGTTGTTGTTGTTGTTGCAGCTGTCGTTGTCTGGTGGGCCTGGGCTGGATTTGAACCCGCCAGCTCAGGTGTATGTGGCTGGCGCCTTAGCCCGTTGAGCCACAGGCGCTGAGCCCCCATTGCTTATTTTTGTAAATAAAGTTTTACTGAAACAAAGCCACACTCATTTATGTATTGCCAATAGCTATTTTTGCAGCATAATGACGTATTAGGTAGTTGCAGTAGATAGGGTTTGGTCCACAATGCCTAAAACATTTACTATCTGGCTCTTTACAGAAGAAATTAACTGACATGTGTTGTAGACTAAAAAGCAGACTAGAGACTAGATGTAGCATGTGGCAGTTTTAAAAACGTGTCCATGAGTGAGGGAGGAGGGAAGAGTTTTGTGGGCTCTCACCTAACAGGTACAATGTTAGGGTGTATGGCACACCTGGGTGAGGGGCACAACTATAACTTGGACTTTACCTAACAAACCCTAACAATGTAACCTCATCATCTGTACCCTCCTATTAATCTAATTTTTTTAAATCACATTAAAAAAGATTGCAAAGGAAAAAAAGTTCACAAACTTTCATACTCCTCCCCTTCAAGAAGTAGAGCTTAATTTTTCCTCCCTTTGAGTATGGGCTAGACTTGCTGCTTCTGAATGGAATATAACAGAAGTGATGATGTGTCAGTTCTAAGGGCAGGTTACATAAAGACTGGCCTTATCTTGGATGTGCTTGCCCTCTTGAATCACTTACCACGGGAGGAAGCTCCATTGTGAAGATGCTAAAACATCTATGGCAAGGGGCAGCACCTGTGGCTCAAAGGAGTAGGGCGCCAGCCCCATATGCCGGAGGTAGCGGGTTCAAACTCAGCCCCGGCCAAAAACTGGAAAAAAAAAAAATTCAAAAGTCTAAGGCAAGACCCGATGGTGAGTCCCAGAGACATCTCCAGCCAAGTCTGGAGTTGACTTACCACCTCATGAGACACCTGGAGCCAAAAATACCCAGCTAAAGTGTTTCTGGGTTCCTGACCCTCACAAAGTGTGTGAAATAAATGTTTGTTGTTTTAAGGTGGTAAGTTTTAGGAGAATTTGTAACACAGGGTTAGAGAACTAATACAATATCAGCACCCCTTCCCCTCCTCCCCACATAAACCCACTATTTACCACCAAGGTCACTTAGAGAATTGCTTTATAATTCTGTCAATAATCTCAGTGCTATATAGCCATGAATCTGGAAAATGAAGCTTGCTGTTTTAGAATAGATACATCTTGAAAGAATCCCTTTTAGGCTACATCCAAAAAGCTTTCTTAAAAATTTTATTATTTGAACAGCTCACATGATTATTAAGTCTGTACTGTGTGTGCCTAAAAGTTAACTTGTCTAACATTAAGCCACCTAAGACAATCCAATGGGGGCAAAATTAAGACCCTTGCAGAAAAGGATTTCCTTTGGAAAATGATGCAAGAAGGGTGGATTGAGTGATCAGTTTTAGCAAAAAGAAGAAAAGTTAGAATTTCTCAAGAAAACAAAAAATATTTCCATCTGAAATGCCTTTGTTCCCCCCACCTTTAGTTAACATGCAGCCTGCTCTTAAACTGGTATTTCCATATCTCAAATAGAAGAGTAAAAATAATTATTTTCAAGGGTTCCAGATTAGTTTAATGATGGGGTCTCTCATTTATAACACTAAGAATTTAAACAATTAGATCATTTTTCCTCTGAAAGATTTTCTGATAACAAGGAATGAGTCCCCTTTCACACTACAAATTCTACCCAAGTCTTGGCATCTGCTTCAAGTATGTCTTTGATGATATTCCTTTAGTCAGAATTGGGCAGGGCTCTGCAGACAGTGGATGTTATTTCAAACCAGTGTCTGGAAGCAAGGTGGATACAGGTGGATGTAGGGCTCCACAAGGACCTGCCAAACGCGGGGAAGGGTTCATGCTGGAAGGGCAAAGCTTTTCCTAGGTTTTCTATTCCCCTTTGTAAAGGAAACAGGGACAGCAGTTAACAAAGGACGCTGTTCATGTGCCGCATTATGCAGCCTGCCATTTTTCATGTGGACTCGATCAGTGCAGACAGGGTAATCTTACCTGATTCCAGTCACCTGCCCATTGACTGCTTGCAAACACTTGGTGTGGTCTCCCTGCTTCCTTCCGCTGGGGCTCTGTATGAAGAAGCCATTCCCTTTCAAATCCCTAATCCTTTCTCCTGATCACTCCCCTAACTCACGGCCAGTGCCTCAGGTCCTGTGAGGCTGATAAGGAGGTAAGTGGAGGAAGCTAAAGATGGTCACGACGGAGGAAGGGGATCTGGTGAGTGAGGAGCAAGTGTAGCAGTGAGCTTTCACAATATTCCTACGCCTTTTGGAATCATTTAATTTTTTTTTTCTTACAATGAATATATATTCCTTTTGTAATGCCTGGTAAAACACAAGGCAGCAAGATGGCCTTCATTCTGCAGCCCTGCTGACAGGCCTCACTCCTCTCCCTGCTCGTCCTTCTCACCGTCCAGCATCTCGTGGCCGTGACTTAGCTGGCTGCTTTCCTCATTCCTACTGTGAAAGGAAGGTGAAATTCAAGGAAGTGGTCAACATGAAGGCAAATGTCTAACTTCACTAGTAAGGCAATATAAATTTTCTGCTTCTAAATTGGCAAAAAATAAAAAGAAGGATGATGCTCCCTGCTGAAGGAGGCGTGGAGGATGTGGTCACTCTTGTCTGCTATTGGAAGAAATTGACTCAGCCTTTCTGAATAAGTAGGGCGGCACTTAACGCCAAAAGAGTGTCAGGAAACAGCGGGATCCCTTTGTTTTGTAAAAATACACGTGTAAGTAAAAAATAAATACAGAAAGTTAATAGCGGTGGTACCTGGGTGGATAATTCTTTCACATTTGCTTTTCTGTTTTTGTAAGTTTTCTCTAGTAGTACCTATTAATGTTATAAATTGAGAAAATATACGTGTGAACTTCTAAATATCAAGAGAGGGAGAAAGAGTCAGGAGAAAAGAAAGGGAATAACTATGAAACATTATGTTTTCGTGGCAATGAGTGGCAGATCTCTTAAAATCAAGGTGGCTTGAGAGGAGGCTTGGGAGAGTGAGGCTTACTGGGAGAACCATTTACATGCATAGTTTCAGGCTCTATCCCCTGTCCCAGAAAAAATGGCCCCAACATGCTTATACTCTAGGATAAACAGACTTAAATTGTGTAAGCCTATATGGGATTGAAATGCCTTTGTGCTGGGCGGCGGCCTGTGGCTCAGGGGGTAGGGCGCTGATCCCATATATTGAGGGTAGTGGGTTCAAACCCAGCCCTGGCCAAACTGCAACAACAAAAAAATAGCCAGGTGTTGTGGCAGGTGGCTATAGTACCAGTTACTCAGGAGGCTGAGCCAACAGAATCACCTAAGCCCAGGAGTTGGAGGTTGCTGTGAGCTGTGATGCCATCGCACTCTACCAAGGGCAATAAAGTGAGACTCTGTCTCTACAAAAAAAAAAAAAAAGAAGAAAGAAATGCCTTTGGGAAAGGGTGGAGTTTCAGATCAGAAGGCAGAGCATGTCCTGGAGAGTGGCTGCCTTCCACTCAGTTGAGAAAGATTTGTGTAGTGGCGCCAGGGAGTCAGAAATTTTTCCTCTTGTTTATACTCTTTGAACTGCCTCCTCTAGAAAATCAAAAGGACTCCTCACCCTAAGCAAACTGTAAAATCTTGAAAATGGCCAAGAGCTTTGCTTAAAGATTCTTATTTCTAAGTGTACTTTTTACTAAAGGTTGTTTGGTCTAGTTTTATAGAGATTTCCTAAGGTGGGTGCATGTGAGATGGATAGTGACCCCTTGGTTATGGAATTCATAGTACAAAAGATTGGGAATGCATGGATAGGACAGGTTCAGTGGATACCTTGGTTGACAATCACCAGTGTGTATGACCTTGGGCCTCTGTTTTTTGTTTTTGAACCTGTAGCTGGCATAAGCTAGGCAGCAGAAAGCAACTCGGGGATTCAGACACTTGCTTATTTCTCCTTAATAAGTTTCTGCCCCTCATTCACTGAACTAGTTCTCAGCACTGTGTCGTTAGTGATTTTGGTCAGCAAGCAGGCAACACCTAAGTCCCACCCACATTTTGGAACCCAGAGGCAGTGAACATAGGGGAAATGACCCAGACTTTGGCAATAGACAAGGGAAGGGGTAGCCCTGTGAGCCCAAGAGTCCTTATTTGTAAAATGGAGATGATAATTCCATTCATAATAATTATAACAAGAGAAAGAGAGTGAACGAGCTCTCTGGTTTCTCTCCTTCTAGGAACACTAATCCTATTGGATCAGGGCTTCCCGTCTATGATTTCGTTTTACTGCAATTACTTTCTAAAGGCCCTTTTTCCAAATACAATCACATTGGGGTTTAGGGCTTCACATATGAATTTTTAGGGGGTGCACAGTTCAGTCCATAGCAAATAGCTACTTCCATTAGGGAAATGTTAATTAAAACCACAATGAGATGTCACTTCACACCCACTAGGAAGGCCGTAATCAAAAAGACAGATAATTACAAGTGTTGGTGAGGATGTGGAGAAATCGGAGCCCTCATATGTGGCTGGTGGGAGTGTAAAATGGTGTAGTCATCTGGAAAATAGTCCAGCAGTTCCTCAAAGGTTAAACACAAGGGTGACCGATTCCACTTCTGGGTATACACTGAAGAAAATAAAACCAGATGTCCACACAAAAACTTGTAATGCACAAATGTTCATAGAAGCATCGTTTATCATAGTTAAAGAGTGGAAACAATCTAAATGTCCATCAGTTGATGACTGCATAAATAAAATGTGTCATGTCCATGTAATTGGAGTGTTACTCAGCAACAGAAAAGAAGCACTGATACATGGTATCACATGGATGAGCCTTAAAAACATTGTTCTAAGAGAAAGAGGCCAGTCGCAAAGGGCCACATACACTGTAATCCCATTGGTATGAAATGTCCATTATAGGAAAATCTGTGGAGACAGGAAGTAGGTTCGTGGTTGTCAGGACCTGGGATGGGAGAAATTGGGAGTCACTACTAATGACTACAGGGTTTCTTTTTGGCATCACAAAAATGATCTGGAATTAGGTAATGGGGGATGGTTGAATCACCTTGTGAATGTACTAAAACCCATTGAATCATATAACTAAAGTGGTGTAGATTGTGGTATGTGAAGTTTGTCTCAGTTAAAAAACCTTCACACGCACACACATCCTAAGCCACTTGGGAGTTGAGAATGACGTAGGCTTGCATGTACATGGCACCGTGCCTGGCACAGAGCAATTACTCCCTGGGCAAGAGCTGTTGTTATTTTTCTGTAGCACATATAGGGCCAGACAGTGTGAAGGGAGGAAACACATAAACATGGTTGATAGCTGAAGGGCACTCACCCAGCAGATGTGGGACAGACTTCCTTCTCCTCTATCTGATGTCTGTGCTTGTCACCTTTCCTGAGTGGCAGTAGGTGGGACCGCTCAGTGAAGGGGTCAGGGTATGCAGCCACGGTTCTACCTCAGGCCTTCTCCTGCATCCTACCTGCTCATTATGATCCTGTGTGCCTGGCCCCCTCAGCCTGATTAGGCCTGGAAAGCAAGCCCCAAAGACCAGGACTCTTCAGGCTTCTGCCTGGGCCCACTTCTCTGTCTTTTCAAGGTGCTTTCTCTTTAACCATGAACCTGGTTTATAGGGCAGAGAAATGAGCCTGTGTGGCTGTGGGCTTCTCACCACAGGCTGCCCGCTCAAACCCAAGCTCCAGCAGCACGGGCGCCCCTCGGCCAGGTGCTGAGGGCAGGTAACAGATGGGTGGCCAACTGCGGGCGGCGAGAGCCCAGCTAGCGTGTTGTTGGGATTTGTTGTCTCCCTGCTAGCATCTTCCTTTCCAGCTGGAGCCAAAGTCACAGCTCACCCGGAATGGCAGCTCCTATTGGCAGGATAAAAATACACCTCGGTTTGACTGCTGAGGCCCATGCACGGCCAACTCAGACGTTAAGGATGAGGGGAGAGGAGCGAGTACAGAGCGGCTGTGACTTCCCAGGCGGGGAGAGAGGATCGGAGGAGCCTCCAGCTTGTTTACACACTTCGCGCTTGCACACTCTGGTGCCTCCACATCAGTGTGAAGCCAAGGAGGAGCGTGAACGTTTCTGACTTTTACTGTTCATTGACTCCTCCGAGAATCTGGGGAAGCTCTGGACCATTTTCTCAGGTTAAAAAGTGCATTTTTTACAAAAACTTACATGTGATCTCAGAGAACGTACAGAACCCTTGCAACTAAGAGATCCATAAGTCCCTGGACCAGAATAGAGTATAGAACAGGGCAGAGTTTATAACCCCACTGTCAGAGGGACCAGTGTATTGCTGGAAGAGAATGTCGGGTGCTCAGTTGGTCCTAAAAACATCTGTGTGCACTGCAGGCAGGAGACAGTGGAGGGAACTCTCAGTGGAACAGACCCTCGGCCACCACAGTTCAGGCCCACGTGTGTCAGAAAGACGATGCCTAGGACCAGAATGAATAGACGCCTTCCTTTCAAAGTAGCCAGAGAAGGAAGCTCCTGAGTGCTGATGTATAATCCAGCCCAGGCAGAGGAGACACTCCTAAAATTAATTGCCTCCTTGCTGGCTGGCAGAGGGGCCTTTGTGTAGGACCCTGTCCAGTTTCAGAGGTTTCCTGAGCACGTCATATCAGCTCTCCACTAGGGCAAGTCACACAGAAGTTGCCACCCTGATACGGAGGCCAGTAGCTACTGTCGGGGGTATATTCTAGCAATAGAGGACGGGGCATCCCAGTGACTGGACACTACTGATAGGCTCCAAGCATGCCAGGCAAGAGAGGTAGACAGCAAAAAGGAAGAGACTGACAGAAAGCCTAAGGGGCTCAAGCATTGGCTCGAGTCTAACTGAGGTCTCAGGAAGAATGAGCACTGCTTCAGTGACTATGATCAAACGGCCTAGAGCCAGCGTTTGGGCATCGGAGCAGGAGGGCTCTCGGGTCAGTTTCCTAGCAGTTATCAGAGGGTGGGACATAGGTTTTCTTTTCTTTTTTTTTTTATAAATGCCAAAGGTCCTATTTTCAGAGGAGATTACAGACAGTGAACTGATGAAAGAGTCTTAGAGCAGCAGCGCTGTAGCCACGCTCGGTCCTCAGAGACGTGGCCACTCGGTTTGGTGCCGTGGTGCAGCACTCCAGCCTGTGCTTTATGGTAACTGTGCATTGCGTCTGTTAAATATGGTGTCTGTCACTTTTATAATTGACAGATTATTTCATATTATCACCAGCTCAGAATCAAAAGAGGGACAATCTCATGATCTCTGAGTCTTCGCTATGTGAAGAGTCATTCTGCAGGGCCTGCCACAGTGGTTTCCTGAGCCAGTCAGCTGAGCCCAGGAGGTCCTATGGCTCAGAGCACGCCTCAGTCTTACCAGCCAAACCCTGTGTCTCCTGGCAGATGGGAGCCAAGACTGCTCATAAGGGGCATGTGTGCGTGGTAGGAATCTTGAATGTTGGTCTGTAACTGTGCATTGGCCCAGAATTTTTCTGGTCTCCTGTAAGAACACAGAACCGGCAGCATAACAAAACGTTTGTGTACTAAAACCAAAACCAAACACACACACACAACCCTCCTTTAAGTAATACATACTGGGTCTGACAAGTTTGCGAACTCCTTCTAGAACAAAGCTCCATACCTCAATGCCGAATATTACTGCAGTCGCCAGACAGTCAGGGGGAGTGCTCTGAAGTGATATTCAACAGTGAGGAATTAAGCACTTTTTCTATGATGAACTCACAAACTTCATCGACGACTCTGGTGACCATTCCTGACAGAGTTCCTAAATAGCTCTGAAGGGTGGGCTCGGTGCTGGCGTTGGCGTGTAACTTCCCAGGGGAGCACTTTGGGGGCGACATAGTGATATTTAGCAAGGAGGTACGCAGCACTTTTTCTAGGATGTTCGCTAACTTAATGGTCTTACCTTGTACATATTTTCTTCTTTCCTTTGAGCAAACTAGACTTAACGGTTGCAAGGTTTTCAAATCAATTTTAAAGATCAGGGGCCTTTTTAAGTGGCAGTGCCGTGCTCAGGAAGTGTTGTGTCTACCTGGTCCCACTTCCCAGAATTGCAAGGGTTCTGGGAGGGACGCTGGAGGGAGAGAAATGTGCCACCTCCCCAGGAGCACGAACAGGGGACACGCGCCCCTCCAATCCACCTGTCCTTGCTGTGGTGGCTGAGAGCCTTGTGTATTTTGTGTGATCAGATATAGGCTGGAGACATATTCATCAGCCCCTGAGGATCGGTGGGGCAGAGCCCACTGACCCATGCTGGAAATCGAGCAGGAGCGAGAAAGGAAGCAAACTTCCTTGCGTTCAGCCTTTGAGATGCTGTAGCGATGGGTGCTGAAGCAGGGCCCGGCCTCGCCTGGCTTTGCACAGAAGGATGGGGGAGACAGTGGCAGGCGGGTGGGGCGTGAGGAGCTTCTCACCAGGGGAGCTGGAGGCCGGTCCAACGCCCTCATCTGCAACTGTGCTGAGTCTCTGCAGATCTCGCCCTGTAATGCTGGAATCCCTCTGGGGAAGATCCAGGATCCAATTTCTTTTCTTCTTTTCTTTAGAACAATACTTATTAAGGCATAATTTAAAAATGAGTATAATTCAGCAGCCGCTGGCAACCCCTGATCGGATATCTGTCCTTCTAGTTTTGCCTTTTCCAAAATGTCATATAAGTATGGTAAACAAAACAAACAAAAAACACACACAGCTTTTTATTTTAGAATATTGTTAGATTTACAGAGAAGCTGCAAAAATAGCACCAAGTCCCCATAGATGTCTTACCCTCCTCCCCCTATTGTTGTTAACATCCTACAGAACATTGGTGCAATATTAACCACATTATAGACTTTATTTGGATTTCACCAGTTTTTCCAATAATGTCCCTTTTCTGGTTCAGGATCCCAATTGGCATTTAGTTGCTGTGGCTTCTCAGTTTCTTCCCACCTGTGGTTTCTTAGTATTTTCTTATTTTTCATGACCTTGACACCTTTGAAAGGTGATAGTTGGGTATTTGCAGGAAGCCCTCAATTTGGGTTTGTTTGGTATTGTTGCTATGGTAGACCGGTTTATGAGTTTGGGAACAGATTACTACAGAGGTTAAGTGCCCTTCCCATTGCATCATACCAGGGGTACACAATAGCAGTGTGAGTTATCATGTTGTTGCATGTATCAACAGTTCATGTTCACTGCTAAATAGTATCCCATCATATGCATCTCCCACAGTTGCTTATCCTTTCACCAGTTGGAGAACATTTGTGTTGCTTCCAGTTTGGGCAGATTATAAATAAAGCTGCCATATACGTTCATATGCAGGTTTTTGTGTGAATATATTTTTTTTCTTGAGGGTAAATTCCTAGGTGTGGATGGCTGGGTTGCACAGTAACTTTTTCTGGAACTGCCAGACTGTTTTCCTAAGTGGCTGTTCCTTTTTGCTTTCCCATCAACAACCTATGAGATTTTTAATTGCTCTGCATCCTAATATCTTTTGATGGGTATTCTGGTTAGTGATACATTTTAAAGATACATTAAGATTGAGTTTTGCAACTTTTCCCTTTTGTCTGACTGAGACCTATTTCACTTTGTCCAGCTTTACGGAAAAATTAGGAGCATCTTATTCAGTAGACTTGGTAGTCCTGTTCTCCTTCTCCCTCTATTCTTCTGGTGTTTAGGAAGAAGTTAACAAATGATGGGAAGAAAAAACGGGGCTTGGAGAGTCTTATGGAAGATTCTTGAGAGAATCTTCCATAAGCAGAGGCTGCTCCCTACTTCAGTAGAATTAATTAAAATTTAACTTAATTTTTAAAATTGACAAATAATATTATATATGTATTTATGAGCTACATAGTGATATTTTGATATAATATAGAGATCCATCCAATCTGGGTAATTAGTAAATCCATAATCCCAAACATTTATTATTTCTTTGTATTGGGAACATTCAATATCCCCCTTCTAGCTCTTTAAAACTGTATAATATAACATGGTTAACTATAGTCACTCTAAAGTGGTACAGAGCATTAGAACGGATTCCTCCTATGTAGCTATAATTTTATATCCTTTAACAAATCTCTCCTCAGCCTTCCCTTCTCCCAACAGCATTTTAGCAGGGGAACAAACTTTGGTGACATTTGTGCCATACTTTTGTGCTGCTCTGTGCAGGTACTTAGGGGGCACCAACACATGTATTCCTTGTGATGACACAAGAGCCAGGGACTGTTACTTTCCCCATTTTGTGGATGAGAAAACGATCAAGCTCAGAGAGGGTATGTGATGTACAGTTTGTGGAGATTTGTCTGGTTTCAGAGTAAACTCTTAACTAAAGTCCTAAACTAGTCTTCTAGATTCTATCCCCAGAGGTATATTCAATACCTGACTTAAAAAGAACAAGGGTGATTAGGGGAAAAACGAGAGATTGGTTCCTAAAGGAGTCCTGCCTGTCTTTGAATTCTTTTGTACGACTTTCAGCAAAAACCTGATATAAAAGAAGCTTTGGCTCCATACTCAGTCCTAGACAAAAGGAACTGGAACCTGGATCCTTACAGGAGCTCACATTTCAGTAGGTTCTAGTCCAGGTTTTCTACAGTTAACTTTGACTTTGTTTATTGACATCCCTTTGGTCTTCTTGATTTTCTGATTTGGATATGAGCAGATTGGATGCAAGAAGCTGTATGTCCCCTTTTGTGATTCCTTGAAGTCATCTGGATGACAGGTGCCCTAGTAGGCCAAACTTCCAGTCCCAGGCAGGCCCTGAGAGGGCTTCCATAGTGGGGTTTCTGGAAGACATTCCAGTTCTCTAACCCCGTTTCATACTGTTCAGGAACGCCCAGACAAGTGTCTCCTCCAAGTCATTCCCTGGAAACTAGATTGGATCTTTACTGTATTTTCCTGCCCGGCAAACATTTTTTCTTACACTAGTAATAGCATCCCAATTTTTCCTTAAGAAAATATCCTTTCACTATTATCAGTCTTTGAGGGTCAGACTCCAGCAGGCGAAAAGCTGGGAAAACAGCCTATTTTCTATCCGATCTGCTGTGATTTGAATGTGCCACCAAAGTTTATGTATTGGAAACTTAAGTACCATTTTAACAGTATTAAGAGGTGGAACTAAGAGGTGATTAGGCCAGGAGGGCTCCGCCTTCATGAAGGGATTAATGCTGTTATGCAGGTGTGGTTTCCTGATAACAAGGATGAGGTCAGCCTGATTCTTTAGTCTCAAGTACTTGCTTGCCCTTCCGCCATGTTATGCTAAAGCAAAAAGAACCTCCTCACCAAGAGTGGCCCCTTAACCTTGGACTATCCAGCTTCCAAAACCATGAGCTTCCCTTTATAAATCTGTGGTATTCGGAGGACAGACTAAGACACCACAGCACCACTTGGTGTCAATGCTTACAGAGTGGTCACAGGACCCAAAGTGGACTCAATTCCAAGACTAGCTGGGATGCTGGTGAGAGCCGTCTGTTCAGAATGAAACAACACAGGGAATTAGAACTGGTGTTGAGGACGTCAACTGAGCCCCTGAATCAGTTGTGCCTGAAGCCTATACCAAGGCTTTTTAGTTACCTGTTTTTATGATGGTTTGAGTCAGTTTCAGTTGGGTCAGGCTTCCTTTCTGATTTTCTCACCTTTACATGTTCTTTTATTAGGGTTCCAGAATTTTAGTCACCTCCCGTTAAAAAGAAGTTAACCCTACAAGCCCCATGAAAGACAAGGTCTCATGCAGTTATTGGTGGCCCCCACTCCCTGCCCCTGTACATCACTCATTTATCGGAAGCCTCAATGAAGAATTCTTGGCAGCCATTACCAATCATTTGGAGTTGGCTCCAGCTGAAGTCCATTTTTCATCAAAGCTGATGAGCCCTCCATCACTGCACTGCGAGTGGGAGTGACAGTCAGAGGACTGGGAAGATGGTTTAAATCAAAGCAGAAAAGTAACTGTTATTTACTAAAACTCCACTGTGGGGGCCCTTTTAGGGCCACTCCCAGGCAGGCTCTGGCTTGTCTGGAGGGCACTAGGTGATCATTGAAACAGGTGCAACTTTGATATGTTGGCTAAATCAAACAGTACGAACATTTAGCCCTGAGTTATTGCCAGGGTTGGCCCTAGGGGAGGGGCTCTTTCCTGCAGCCTCTGAGAAAGGCAAGTGCGGAGTTCTGTTAGCTGGCCCCAGGACGTAGGCATGGGCCAATGACAGGAGAGGCCTGGCAGCTGCCATTTTTCCCCAGATGGCTGGGCTGCCACAGATCGCACCTTAGGGGGCCTCAGCCCTGGTCCCACACGCGTTGGAAAAACTGGCAATAGCCCAGTGGATGAGCCCGGCCCATGTGCCCACTGGCAACTCAGGGCTTCTAGGGCTGCCAACTCTGAGCAGATCATGTTTTCTTGGGCAAAAAGCTCCACAAAACGTGCTGGTTCTTCCTAAGTTGGTACGTTTCTAATTCTGAAGCTGATGGGTGCTTTTCTCACTCTCCCAGAACTCAAAATCAACTTGACATTTCTAAAATTACATTTTGAAGGGAATGATTCTATAAAGTGCACCAAGAGCCCATGCCAGCTGGGGAAAGAAGAAAGAAGGGAACAGAATGAGTTCTGGCTCCCTCCCTTAAATTTGTATATTTTTTTATATATGAGCTGGGTGGGGGGGGGAAGCCAAGGGAGGTTCTCAGAGCCTCCCAAAAGGGCAGGTGAGCTTTCCACAAACAAGTGCTCTCTCCATCTCCCTGAGGGTTCCCACACGGGTGGTTTGAATGGGCTCCCAATGTGGGGTGAAATGAGAGTGAGTTTGCCCAGGAAGAGAGTAGGACACTCTTATTTCCTTTATGCCAGAGATGGTCCCTGGGCAGCTGGGAAGGGCCCTAAGGTGGGTCCCAGAGGAGGGCCCCTGGCCAGGCCAGCACACAGGCCGCTTAGAAGCAGGCTCCTGCTGCTTCTCCTTAAACTGGCGGGTTTGGAGGGTTAGACTCGAGGGTCTTTGTGTGAGCCCGGATCAAAACACGTCTATCCAAAGAGGCTGGCCAAGTGGACTGCAGATGGGAAAGGGAATTGGGTCTTTTTTTTTTTTTTTTCTTTTTTTTATAAAAATGTCAAGAAAATTTGGGGAGAAAATGCCTCCATGTGCAATTCTTTCCTCTTCCTTATATCAAGGCCTGTCCAACTATCATAATCCTCCTCTACCCTCCACCCACAGGAAACTTGAAATGCAACTTAAAAATGCAGCTTGTTATTAAAGCAATCCATTCAAAATAGACCCCACCCCTAGCTGCCCCACCCCCAACCCCACAGGCTCTCTGGCTCCAGCCTGGAGAGACAGGCAGGCCCTCCTGCTTCCCCCCCTTCCTGCTGCTGCTGTGGGTTTTACCACTGCAGACCGGTGTGTCCCAGGATGAAACTACGACACCTTAGCCCATGTAACCTGCCGGCAGCTTACTCAGCAATCATTAATCCCATGCTTCCAAGGTGACTCCAGGGTGCTGATTGCTGGGGAGACAGACTTTTGGGGGGACCCTGTTCTCTGGGGCTAGTGGCACCTACTGATAGAGGCAGATGCACAGCCTGGCAGAGCCCTGTCCTGGCCTGGCTGGAGATGGGAGAAGGCAGGAGGGGAGACAAGGACTGACGAATTGGCAGGACTCTTTCTCCAGGAGACCCGCAGGCTGCATTTGGAGAAAGTGCAGAGCACGTGGGCTTGGGGAGGCTCCCAAGGGGTGCACAGGTTTGTGACAGTGTCCCCAGGTGCAGAGGCCCTGGTTGGGTGGTGGCAGTCAGGGGTACGGACAAGCACTCTTGTGTGAGTGTGGTAAGGGTCACAGCCTGAGGCCCCAGTGCTGAACCTTACAGCCCAAGAAGGCCGGGCTAAGAGGTCTGCTTAACGAAATTCTACCAAATGAGGATTCCCAGACTAGGCTCGTGCTGCGTGTGAGCACAACTGCATAAGCTCCGGAACATGCTGGTCCCAGCCCATCTCACCTGCAGGATCATTTCCTGTCCAGAGAAACACCTCCAGCAGCTCCCATCCCCACCCCAGTTCTCCAAGAAGTCTTCTAGGCCAGACACTGCTTTGGCCAGGCTGCTCCTTGAAGACTTTCCTGTGTGTGTTTTAGGGGGTGGTCCCAGCAGCCCTTACAGAGCTGGGCACGAAAGCCACTGGAGCCCAGGAGAGACCCCAGACCAGCGAAGCACCAAGAGCCATTTTCTGGCTAATCATCAACCACACCCCGACTCAGGCCACTAGCTCATTGAAAGGGGTGTACTTGGGCTTCTGTGGATGTGTATGGCCCTTACACAGCAGGTCACCTGTGACACAGAGGGGAGGAGAGGCGCCAGCTCTGGTGTCTCTAACAATGGTAGTTTCTGAGTTACTCCTATGCCCAGAGGTCAGACTGCTGCTCTCACTCCTGCCTGATCCTGCAAAAGCCTGATGGCATCTTCCCACCACTCCTGCCTCATCTGGGTATCTGGGGGATGCTTGGGTTCCAGTCATTGGTGTCCAGCTGTAGGTAGGACCCGCTGTCCTCTTCTGTCCCTCCAGCCCCAACACCTGCAGGGTCTCCCGCAGCACAATACTGAGTCCCCACAACAGACTCCATGAGCTTTGCATGTCAAAGATTGTTTCTATTTAATTTTTTAAAAATGTCACAAGGGGCTCCAGAAATACATGATTTTGAATTCCAGCCAAGAACAGAACGAAGGAGACAATGGTGTCTGCAAATATGGCCGCTTTCCTTAGAAGGTCTGTGCAGCAGGGAGGAGCCCGGCTCCTCCACCAGGGTGGGAACACGCGGCCCACCAGGCGAGCGCTTTGGTTGGCCGGAGGTTTGTCACGAGCTGGCTGGAAGGTGGCCTGGCAGGAAAAGAAAATCGTCCTGCAGCCCCCCTCTAAATAGAGGCAGGGGGACAGGTGGCATGTAAGCTTTTCTGGTCTTTTGCCTCTGAGGCTGTAGGACATGCTATTGAAACCTGATACAACATAGGTTCACAACAGGGACGTGGATCTCACAGTAGCCCAGTGACAGGACGGCGCCGTGATAGGATGTGGCAGGACAGTGGAGGCTGCCTGGACACTGCTTCTAGAGCCACAGAGAGACACACTAAAACCCTTTTAACCAAATAAGAGTAAATAATTATACCAATATAAACAGGGCCTTTGACCCCTTCATTTTATTAAAATGGCACATAAATATTAAAACAGCATACTGATCACTTTACACTTCTCTTGGCCCGCAGGTCAGCGGCTGAGGAGCAGCTAGTGGGCTCCCTCCCAAAGACTGCAGACTCATGCGTTGAGCAATTCATGTTCTTTATCAGTTTTCCCAATAGCATCAGGATTTGATAGTGGGTCAAGGTCAGCGAAGAGGCTGAACCAGGCAGTCAGGTCTGAGGCAGCCTTCGCAGGGTCTGGGGAGAGAAGAGGAAACATCAGCAAACCCACTTTCCAAATGTCCACCACTGCCACACCGGACACGGGTGGGTCCAGAGGCATCTTGAAAAGGGAGGTGTTCAATGGGACAAATGCCCTTACAAATGCCCTTCTGTCTCTAACAATCCTTAGGGAATTCCATGTGGCTCTGCCCCGCTGGGCGGCTGGTTGGTTAACATTTCTGCACCTTAGCCTGAAGCTCAGTGAAGAATGAGCTCTTGTGCTGACCAGCCCCCACCTGCATCCCAGCTTTGCTGAGAGCCACAGCCCAAGGAGTCTCTCAAAACCTTAGATGCTGCCGCTTCACTACAGCCAGGAAATAGCACAGTTATTTCAGAAAGGAAGGGGCTTTCCAGTGTCTGCAGGAGAAATCTTTTTAAATCTGCTGGGTCAGCAGATTGATTATGGCGACTCTTTGCAAACTTCAAAGCAACAGGCCCAAAGGGTTGGCGCACAGGCCCAGCGTCTTGTGTTTTCCCAGGGTCACCGCCTTCTCAACCCTCTCCTGTCAAAGGAGATGTGAGCCCTTTTCTCCCAGGGGGCTCAGAATCCTCTCACCCCTCAGCTTCATTGGAATACTCCCTGCTATTGCTCTTTCACCAGAACACCTGCCCCACCATTATACAGCCAAATTATTTCCCAGATGAGGAGAACACTTTCAAAGGAATGCCTCATGCAAGTGATTTTTAAATAAGATGGGGGGGTCTTTTTTTTTTTCTTTTCTAATATAAATCATTCCACATGAGAATCTAAGTTCATTGGCTTGGATGACCTGCACTTTTTTCTTCTCCAGCAGGTGGGAGTGTCAGAAGCATGAAGAAAATGTCTCTCTGATGGGTTATCCTTCTAGTTGAGAGCAGCTAGGAATGTGCTTGCCATCTGGCTGGAAAGAATCTCAAAAAGTACTGGGAGGACAAGTTGCTAAAAGTGGTTAGTGATGGGACAGAAGCGATGGGATTCTGTCAATAGAAACACCGTTTTTGAACCTTTCATTAAAATGGGACTAAAATGCTAAGGTAGTATAGTGATCAATTAATACTCCTGACTTTCCTCACTTTCTTTTTTCCCCCAAATCTCTTGTGGATATATTACTTTATGATAAGGTACTCAAGGTATCTATTACAGATATAAAAGTACTATACCAAGACTTGTTTTAAATATGCAAGTTATTGCTACAAAACATTAATTAAATTCTAATGCAGTTAGCCTTCAAAACACCAAGTTTATCTTGATGTGATTATCTCAGTCTGGAAAGAGCTTAATATAGCATGATTGAGGGACAAGGGGGGACTGCTTAAGAAAAGGGAGTAACTTGCCTTTCTTTTGTCATGCAAACAGGTCTTGTATTGTACAGGGCAAGACTGATTTAGGTGGATTAATCTATCTTGACTCTTGATAAAGAATATCAAGATATCTTAACGATATCTCCAGTGAAACATGCCACATGCTTACTTCCCCTTCCTCTTAACATCCTCCACAAAGGTCTTACACGGTCCTCAGTGTGACCAAGGCCCTGTTCCAAGGAGCTGGGTGTGACTGTACGTTGGGGTGACTCTCATGTTCCCCAGGCTGCTGCTGTTGGAGACAAAACCAGGTGCAACTTATTTGCACAACACTTAAAAGAACATCACAGGAATACTTTTTGATGGTAATGGAATAGACATTTCCTTTAACTTCCTGTGGTCAACAAAGGGCCAGTGGATGATGAACAAAGAAACAGAGAGAGCTGCAAATACTGAAGAGCAAAAGTTCTCTGGGGGGAAGGGGAGTGGGCATCTCTGGTGATGAATCAGAAATCTGAGCCATTCTGGGGAGCACTAATTAAACGCCCTATTAGTGGTGGGAAGGGTATGTTGGGTAGAGACAGTCAACTTCTGCAGCCTTTCCTTCCTTGATAATTCCACCCCGTTTTGGGGACCACCAAATCACATGTGACAGATGTTTGATTAATCCACTTTAGGTACAGTTTCATAAAGGATAGTAGGACATAAAGCCAGAAAAGAAAAGTTAGAAAGTAATTTCTAAGATTATGCAGAACTCTCCATCTCATAGCTCTCCTTTGAGCCCTAGATACTCAAATAGAAATTAGTGAAGAAATACAGAAAATAGGTTAGGCCACTGGAAAGGAAGGCGATTATCATTTCATGGGGATAAGACACCATATTACCTTTTATTGCAGAGCTGTTTTCATTTGGACTGCTTGTCTTTGATGCTGGCCATGGAGTAGAAGGAGGATTGACCTTGCTCTCTGACCAGCCTAATGTTTAAAACCAGAGCATGTTAGACCTAGTGAAGAGGATTCACGCTGACCCACCAGTTCCTGGGCACACACGTAGTTCTCCACCATGGTGGCCTCCAAAGGAAAGAGGAAGGTGTGACAAGTCCCTTCTCTCCTGTTCCTTACACTGGAATATGTTTGAGCGGACAGGGGAAATGGATAATCACCCCAATTAAAAAATATGAAAAACGAAGGAAAAGATTGGATTTTGCAAAGCAAACCAGAAATGGCTAAGGTAAAAGCATGTTTGCTTTGTAGCTTTATGCCTGTTTTTCTGTTCAAGCATCATCACTTTGTGATCATTCCAAAGATTATCAGTCATGCTTCAAGGAAATCAGGTGCCTTGTTTTTCTGTCACAAATGGGGAAAGCCTAAAAACAGATACCATTAAATGAAGCAACAGGACTTGTAAACTGCACATGTCAGCTTCCCTTATGATCCAGCCCATTTATTTTCTACAGTGCTAGTTTAAATTGGGATATTTAATTAATACAGATAAATAAGGGACAGTCTGGCCCAAATATATGAGGGGGAAGGAAAGTCCTCTTTAACTTTACGCTATACTCTTATAGTGGCATTTGGTTTGTGTAATCACCCAATGTTCTGTAAAGCCCTTGTGCCCTGCCTGCCTCTGAATGATTAAGAGGCATTCAGCACTTCTGTTTTAGGGGAAGCAAACTCCGTTCCCCAAAAGAATTTCCTGTGACAGCATTTACCTCGATGTTTGGAGACGTCTCCTATTTAATTTAAATCTTTACCATGCACCTCTGCTTTAATTCTTTATGTGTAAGTCCTGTCTTCTCAATGAGACAAGGAACTTCTTCATCAATCTTCTTCCAAATACTTAATGCAACACAGGGAGATAACTCTACTGTTGATCCTCACTGTAAAATGTAGACCCTCAGATGTCACAGCACTGTTGGGACCATTGTGCTTAAAACTGCAACCTTTTACTGAGCCCTGTTTTTTTAAAGAAAGATTTCTGTCTCATAAGCCTCTCAAGAAAGAACACGTTTGGGTAGCAGAGTTCAGATGAGGCACAGAAACCAACTGCTAGGACAAGAATGCCACTCAGCATTTAAAAATTACAGCATTTAAAGACATTTGTTTCCCTTGGCACTCTAAGATTGGTACCTTCCATAGGGCTTAATTACAGCATTATACTATATTTATTACTTTGCACTTTTGTCTCATCTCCTAGCATCCTGAGCCCCTTGAAGCCCGGGACCATGTATTATTCATCTTTGTATACTTTAGTGTAGTGCCCTGCCTGGTATACAACGGGCATGCAAATACACAACTACTGAATTAACAAACTATTAAAGTACTCTTAAACTATGAAAAGTACACTTAGGAAGCATTGTGAGATGCTTGTTTTAAGAGATGGCAAAGCAGTAGCTGGCACACAGTAGATACTATAATGCTCATTGGTTGAATTATTTCCTTTTAGGGAAGTGGCATACAGACTTATTTATGAAGAGCAACCAACAAGTAAGGAAATAGGTGGCCTATGACATATTTACTGGGCCTAACCCGATGAAAAGGGTTTGAAAAGGCACTGTCAGCCACTGGAAAGGCATATGAACATATAGGTAACGTCATTCGTAAACAATCAAAAGCACCAGATTTTTTTTTTTTTTCCTTGAGACAGAGCCTCAAGCTGTCGCCCTGGGTAGAGTGTCGTGGCATTACAGCTCACAGCAACCTCCAATTCGTGGGCTCAAGCGAGTCTCCTGCCTCGGCCTCCCAAGTAGCTGGGACTGCAGGCGCCCACCACGATGCCCGGCTATTTTTGTTTGGGTTCCAGCCGTCATTGTTGGTTGGCGGACCCAGGCTGGATTCGAACCTGCCAGCTCAGGTTTACATGGCTGGCGCCTTAGCCCGCTGAGCCACAGGCGCCAAGCCAAAAGCACCAGATTTTGAGGGAGTCTTCTGGGATGATGGGAAAGTTCTCACACTGTCCTGCAGTGATGGTTGTACAATGTACAGTTGCAAGAAATACTTGAACTCTTCTCTCATAACAGGAAAATTTTATAGCATATGAAACATATTTCAATCAAGCAGTTTTTAAAAATGATCAGTACTTGGTGTAATCCAGGAATAATACAACCTCTCTGGTTCCTAGAAAATTGGCCCATGAGCATTTTCCTTCTAGACCCAAGTCACATAAAAAAGTGGTAAATGCAGAAAGTTGAAGTTGTGGTTTCCATGTGTGCCAAATAAGGCCAATCAAGGAAAAGCTGGGAAGAACTGAATCTAACTAGGTAACTGTCACCCTATTTCCTGCAATCCTGCCCTGATACCAAGTGTCTTCAAGAGCCACCTGTGCTCCATAGAGCCCGTGCCACCTTTCCACCAACACCTGTGGCCTGGCCTCATCTCTTAGCACAGTGGTTCTTAAAGTGTTATACCCTTAATAACATGGGCATTGACTGTACTCTGGTTAGAAATTCAAGTTCATAGGCCAATGCTGACCTACTGAATCAGAATCCCTGTGGGTGGAGCCCAGAAAAACTGTTTTCACAAACACTCAGTGATTGTTATACAAGTCAAGGTTTGGGAAACACTGGCTTATATGGTCTTCATATGGTCTCCTGGGTCACCATTTGGATTTGAATCCCAGGAGATCTTTCAGGCCAGTGCCAGGGCATAGATGGAGGCCCACCTGGAAAACACAAGGGCCCACGTTAGGACCCCAGGCAGCTGAATCGAAACCCTGCAGCTTTATACTCTTTGATCCTGTCACGCTCTGAGTTTATGGAGGCCCACACTTGCAGAGAGACCCTGAACTGACTCAAAGCTAGGTGAACATAGAAGTCGGCCCTCCCTGATCTCTATAAGTGATCCGATACAGTGGGAATGCAACAAGATAGTTCTTCCCATTTCAAAAATATGTGCAACATTTACTTTCAAAAATGGTTGCAGAGAATACTGGAAAAGGGGCAGATTCAAAGGCTTTGTATTTTTCAAAATATGAAATGGAAAACATTCCTAAAAGGAGATAGGGATCAATATACACATCAAACTGGAGCTCACCTCCCATTGTGTAAGGTAAAAATAAAAAAAGTTATAAATAAATACATGCCTGTTCATCAAGTCATACTTAAAAAATACCAGAAATACAAATCATGCTTTCAAGCATTATTAAAGGGTGATAATGGCAGAATTCCCCCGTAGAGAAAACTATAAACTTATCACTGAATGCCTTTGTAACTAAGGATATTTTAATATGACTCACCTAAACCCTCATGAACCACACAGGCAACATCTAGAATCCATAGATTTGGGAGGCTTCTCTGCAGCAGAGGATAAGAAGCAGGATGAGCCTGAAGACATCCCCTCTTTGGGAGCTAAGACGGTCGGGACAGGATATACCCAGGATTTTCAAACACGCAGGGCACATCATTCCCTTTCAGAACAGTTATTAAGCATCAGCCTAACAACTCAACTCTGTGTGCATGAAGGGATAAAACAGTATGGCCGTGACACTTTTTTTTAAAAGCAAGTTTGAAGCTCAGCTGCAATTTTAAACTCACTCGTATCACTTTGGAAATTATTTAGGGAAGGGTGCAATGAGGGCAATTACAGTTGGAATGCCAAGCCAGATTTCAAATGTCTTGTTTTCTGTCAGGAAAAATATATGCTATTTAAAGAGAACTTAGTGTTGCTAATATTCCCATAACTGCCATCAACTGTTCTCTAGTTGGCATTAGTGGGCTGAGGGGCTTTTAACGGGGAGGTGTGGCTAGAACGATGCCCATGGAATCCTGTTAGGAGGGGGGCAGGTGAAGAGTGAGATCCTGGGGCACAGAATTCACTGAACAAATTCACTCTCCTACTCTCGGGATCCTTTGATATGCCAAATGTGCTACTAAACACATAGAGAATTTTATTAGAGCAACTCTGCCCCCTTTACTTACATAAAGGAAAATATAAATCAGCCAGAAATAACACTGGCCATCCAGAGTGGCAAGGAGGCCAAATACCACCACCCAGAGGGGTGCTTTGCTGTGAATGTCTTCACCAGCCGGCAAAGCCCAAGCTCGGGCTGGGCTGCAGACCTCTGAGCTGGGGTTGGGAAGGTGGGAATGCCGCACCCACCACGGCCAAGCACCCTCCTTCCAACTACATTCCCCTCAGACTCAGTGTTGATGCCTGCAAGGAGTGGATAAAAACTCTTGCCTCGCTGGGCAGTTGTACAGGTAAAATGGATCCTGTAGGCGAAAGCTGGTAGTATAGAAGCCCCTCTAGGAATCTAAGCTGAATCTGGGATCCTGTATAGCTCAGCAGACCTCAGAACTAACCCCTGAGGGCATCATCCTCAGAGAGCACAGTTTAGGATTGTTGTCACTTGTTCTGTCCCTTCTAGCCTGCCATCCAGCCACCCACCCATCTGAACATCTACTGTACAGGCACTGAGCTATGTTCTCGAAATATGATAGTGAACAACACAAATTTGGATCCTGTCCCCATGATAACCTACACAAGAGGAAGAAAATGAAATCAATTTTACAATAAGGTGTGAGGAACGATTAAGTATGAGGTGTGATGAGGGTGGGGTGGGGGTCTCCAGAAGGGTCCCTGCATGAAAGGATGAGAAGTCAGCCATGGGGAGTATAGCTGAGGGGAATACTCCCCCTCAGGAGGGGCCAGCACGTGCAGAGACTCCACGGGAGGGGCACAGCCAGGCACACTGATGTTCCCCAGTGGAACAAAGCCATGAAGACACGCTACACGAAGCTGTGGGAGGTGTGGGTGGGGCAGAGGCCAGGTCAGGGCCTACAGGACCTTGTGAACCATGCTGAGCAGTTAGACCTTACTCAAATCTTAATAAACTGCAACAACTTGGCAAGTCAGGAGGCCTTTCTGGGGTTCCTTAATTCTATCATCTGTGAAATGGGGGTGGTGTCAGTCACAGTTCCTCTGCAAATGCTCTCAGCAGGCATAGAATGTGGGCTGCTTTGGGCTGAGAGTGCCTGTTCCTTCAAACTATAAAGGCACCCCAAGTCTTTACATGAATCCATTGAAGTACTGGGCACTGGGAAGGTCCGTCACCTGCAGCCAGGCTAAGCCAGGGATAGAAAGAAGTGAGCTCCGGTGAAAGAAAGGTGATTTTGATACAACCCAAAATCTCTCGTTACATTAGTCTTAAATGGAAACCCTTCCAGATGGCAACAGCATCTTAGAACAAAAGAATATCCTGAAGGAACATAAGGCTGTGTGTTTTTGAGTATCTGGAACAAGACTCCTAACTTTGGTTTGCAGAATCTCAAATTAAAAGCTGTCCTGGTGCATTTATTTTGAGCAGCTGGTAATCTTACCAGTATCAGTGTCTACTTCTAAATTAAGTTTTGGATACTGGTGGAGAATTGAGGAGAATAGAAGGTTGACTATGAGGCCCCGGCCTTGCATTTCTCCAGACAGGTGGTATCTGGCTGGCTCTCCTACTCACGCCAGCCAAGAGGCCTCAGAGAGCACACTGTTCTCATCACTGACAGTAACTTCAGAAATTCCTAGAAATTCCAGCTAAAATTAACTTCTTCAAATTTTCAGCACAACTTGACCTTCTGTGTTGTCCTTTGGGTCTCCTAGAGCCTAAGGTAGGAGGGAAGGAGATGTGACTGCTGTGCCCATAGCATTCCTCTCTGCACCCCGGAGGCCTGGGGGCAAGGAGACAGGAGGAAGACGGGAGAATTGGGGGAGATGAGGAGGGAAGACACAGGAGAGATGTAGGAGGAGGAGGCAGAGGGGATGCAGTCCCCAGCCCCTCACGGGAGACTCAGCATGAACGTGCCAGAGTGAACGTGTGGACCAAGGAATGCTGGGCGCGTGTGATTGTGATTTCCTAGGACAATTCAATTTCGAATACTCCACTCTGGAGCATCACTCGACCACTGTGAGGACAGGGAATCTGACTTGCACACCCACAATGCTCCTTTGACTGCCTCGGCGTCCAGGTCCCTGACTGTGAGAAGGATGCCCAGGTCACACTGGTCATTACACATCCTGCTTCTCTGGCAGCTTCCAAAGCGAGGCCTGCGGGGCCGGAATCACTGCCTTTTTCCATCAGAGACACTGAACTGAGAGGCCACAAAAGGTGATGGTGAGAGGAAGGGATTCCTGCGTCGGGCTGCCCAGCTTCACGATCCACTCAGCCCCCTCCCTGGCTGTGATCCTGGGCACACTGCTTAGCTGCTCTCTCCTGCGTCCTGGGCTGTCACATGGAGGTGATGACAGCACTTCCCAGGAAGGTGCAGTGAGGATCCAAAGAACTGCTGTGTGTCAGCAGCATGCAGGGCAGGGCCTGACAGCGCACGCCACCCCGAGTGCTGGCTATTGCCATTTATCATCCACAAATGGCAGATCCACAGATTAATTTTGTATCTCAGCTTCTCTGACGCAGGGGCTGACCCAGGAAATGGGAAGAGGACAGAGGGACACGAAGTGGGGTCACATACTTCATTCTGCAGATTAGACAGTAACGGCCCAGAGTGCTGGAGGGGCCTGCCCACCCAATGCAAGGTGCAGTGGGGCAAGGGGCTTGTGGGACAAAATCAGGTCCTGGGCGCCTTCCCGCTGTCTCACTGGCCTCTGTGCTCTGGTCTGGCTGCTGGATTGTTCCAGGGGATTACTGAAAGGGTCTTTGAGATGATCTGATAAGGGGAAGCAGGTGGCCTGCTCAACATGTTCAAAGTTTAACTGTTATTATTCAACTTTTATGTACATATAACTATTCAGGTATATAGTTAGATTTTCTAGGCCATAGATGTAGTGAAAAAAATCTTGGGCCAAAACATTCATTCATCCTTTCCTCTTTCTGGGGGAGTTGGGAGAGTCCTGGTAGAAGCAGAAAGGGTGGCTATGCTTTGGTCATGTGATCGACCCAGAGTTACAGAGCCTGTCTTTATTTGTACCACGTTTTGAAGGTTGTCGGAGCTGGCAGAGGCACCAGGGGTAGAGTCTGGGCTGCACCTGCCAGGGATGCGTGGGCTGTTGCTTTCAACCACTTGGGTTTACCTTGTGTTCCCTATCATTTCAATTCCACAGACTTTCGATGGGTAGTTGTTTGTATGCAAGGAAACGTGTTACTAGATAGCTCCTTTAAGAGTGATCTTGATAGAACCCCAGCAGAGGAAAGGCAACTTTTAGCTACCAGAATGATCCTTTAAATTGTAAATCAGATCATGTCACTGCTTGGCTCAAGACGCTGTGATGGTTCCTAGTCTCACTTGGGCTGGAAAAAGGCCTACGTTCTTCCAATAGCTGCGAGGCCCCATGCAGCCTCTGACAGCCTCACCCAGTCACTCAGTTGGTGCCAACCATGGTGTACCTCCCACAGACCTCCAAGCACACCTGGCATGTCCTCATATTAGTGCCCACTTTGGTGAAGGCTGTCCCTGTAGCCCACACGGCTACCTCTCATCTCCTGTAAGTGCCTGCTCAGCAATCTTCCCACTGAGAACCGTATTGAGTTCTGCAGTCTGGCCTACCGTGCCAGCCCTTCTCGCTCTGGCTGCTGGATTGGTGTCCCCGGCTCCACTTTTTCCTTTTCTCCTTAATATTTTGTTATTTATTATGCTTATGGTTCATTGTCTCCTCCCCACTAAAATGTGATTGCAGGACTGCAGTGAGCCTTGCCTGTTTTGTCCTCAAATTCCCAGCACCTGGCACAGAGAGGGACCCCATAAATATTTGGTGAATGACTGAGACACTTGGTATGGTGCCAAAAGGATGGCAACCTCACATGAAATTGTTTGCCTGAGGACTGCACGGCCTCCCTTTGTAGAGCCTCTTTCTCTTCCCACAGAATGAGCTTCTGTTTCTGTCTTTCTGTTAGAAGCCTCCTTCCTTAGCCCTGAGTGTGGTTTGGTGCCTCTCCCTTGCACTTGGGGCAAGGCTGACGTGCAATTCCCCATGGTCGCTGTCTTCATGGGTGCCGTCAGGCGTAGTTCCGGGGGCCCCGAGAGTGGGCCCTGAGCTGAGCTCTTCACTTCTGCTCAGGAAGAGGGCGTGAAGCTCCAACCCCTGGGTTGTCTGTGGGCATGTGCAGACTCTCGGAGCGGCTGATACTCAGCCACCTGGCAAAGTGGGAACGCTGTCACTATTGTGTTTCCAAAGCTGGGGGTCCGTGTGGGGTTGACTCTGCTGGAGACAATCAACATGGCTGGAGAGTTTTCAGTGGCCCTAAGACATGGGCTGAGGCTCATGTCTTAGCACCTGTGGTTAGCACCTCCACCACAGGTGGGTGGTGAAACTCCAGTCAGTTGGCAGCATGGCTGGTTTGGAGTTCCAGTGAAAGAGATGGTGAAACCCAGGGTGAAACTCAGGGTGGAGAAGCATTTTTGGATTTCATTTATTCCTGCTATCTTGAACTCCGTTACTGCAAGTAAACAAGATGGCTACAAAATAGGACTCACAAAGGAAGATAAAAGGAGTCATGCATTTTTTTTATCTTGCCCCCCTGCTCTTTGTCCATGATCTCATCTCCAAAGACCTGAGGTTTTAATAGCCCATAATTACTTAATCATTGTAACTCTGCTGTTTGTTCTCAGTCTTAGGTGCTAGAGATAAACATGTTGTCCATTAAGGAGATAGCCTAAATTCACACTCAAAGACTTTCAAAACTTCTTAATAGTGATTCTCCTCTTACAATTCAAGTTACATAAAAGGAAAAAAAAATTGTTGAGATACCAGAAAGTGGTTTCCTTCCTGAGGTCTGTCTGTTTAGAAACTCAAACTTCTGAACTTTAAATTTCAACCTGAGTTTTATTTTTGCACTGTCAACCAATGTGCTTCCCATAACGACAATGCTCAGATGACGTGTGGCCTGTTGACCCGACTCGGTGTGCTTTGAACGCGTAACTGACACTGTGGACCACTTGCAATCGGTGTGTGAATTCGGTTTTTGATGGGTTGTATATTTCAGGCAGAACAGAAGAGCTGAGCTGGGGGGATCTTCAGGGCAGGTTGGGTCAGGACAGAAAGGAAGCCAGAGCAAGTGCAAAGTAAAACTCAGGGTGACAAAGAGTAAACAGGGCAATATCGACCAGCACCCAGGAGAGAGGCCAATCCTGGGAGTGTGGAGAACTCAGGATGGTCGCCAAGCCAACAGAGCCATGGCCAGGAAGGCAACCTGCTCCTCTAATATGCCACAAAAATATCTAAAAGCCAACCAAGACAGTACAGTGGAGAACCACCCCTGGAACCCTTTACTGACAGGAAGTATTAACACAGGGGGAAGATCATGAAAAGGAATACATTTTAAATCCTGCAACGTATCTTGAAGTTGGAATATAATTCAGACACTAGCTAAAAAGTCACTGGACTATAGGATAAAAATACAGAAAACAAAGAAAGAAGAAATATACTTTTGCATTAAACAAAAAAGAAAGGACAGACAATAAAAGCTCATTTCAATCCCCACAGTACCTACCTGGTAGGGAGGCCTGTAAGTCTTTCATATTTTGGTCTAACAGTTGGGAAGGAAGGAAGCCTGAGCCCGTGTGGGGCTTGGGGTCCGGCTCTCCCGAGGCCGCCATCGGTGCCGGCTCCTTCAGCTGGCCGTCTCCAAACACGGCAGCCCACTCTTTGCTGAACTCGCCTTCTTCCAGAGAGGAAGCGTTGAAGATCTCACTCAACAGCAGCAGGTCATCTTTGTCAGCACCTTCGGGGTCCAGGGCTCCAGCCACTGGGCCCAGGCCAGCTGATTGAAGTGACAGAGCAGAAAACATCAGCACCAAGGGCTCGAGCCCTCAGGAAGAAATGCTGTGGGGGCGGGGGTGGGGCAGACGGGCGATGGCTAGAGTTAAGAAACAGTCAAAATATAAATCCATCCCATGATCTGAAAAGATCTCAGAGTTAAATTTCTACTTCTGGGCTCCCTGCTACCCCCTCTTCCAAAACATGTCTAGTTTCTGAGCATCAGGTTTTGGTTTTTCTTCAATATAAAAGCAAATTTACTCAAATGTTTCTCAGATATGCAACAAAGCCAAGATTGAAAGCATGCTGGAGAGCTTAGTTCCTTGCTTGTGTGGCTTCCAGAATCTTCCAGGCAAAGCCTCAATCCACACTGCCTGGGAAGAATAGTGGTGGGCCATGCGGCGGCCTGTCCTGCCACCTAGGATGGTGAGAGCCCTCCTACTCCCTGGACTAGGGTCAGAGGGGAGCAGAGGGTGTGGGGAAGGCTGATTATCTGTGTGAAGGCAGCAGTGACAGAATTGCAGGGAAAAAGAGGACAAATCAAGGAATGGTACCCAGGGAGAACTTCCTAGACCAGAGGTATGGCTCTGGAGGGGGAGCCCTGCTCCACCCTTTTTTTTTGCTGTGTGACTTTAGCCCCCATGAGCCTCTATTTCTCATAAAGTTAGAATGCTAATAATACCCATCTCACAGTATTGCCAGAAAGACCAAAAGAAATAACCTTAAACCTACTTGTGTGTCCAGAAGGAAGACTTTCAACAAAATACTGAATATTGAGTACAAGTGGAATGGGACTATTACTACTGTTGAAGTTTTGCACCAAGACCTTTCCTTGAGTTTTCTACTTATTTTGAGAACCAGGGACTGATAGTTTTATTCATTGAGGCTTTGTGTGGTATCTAATGACCACTTGGAAATTACAAACATTTTTGTTGTTCAATTATAAAGAGAAGAAAAAGAAATGATTTACCTTTTTTCTGAGCTGCACTTTAATTCTGCTAGCATCCTACCTGATGAGATTACCAGGTTTTTTTCCACTATCTAAGGTAATTAGTAAGTAAAGTCTTTTTACATAAAGTTTTTCTGTGTTGACTTTCCTGGATCTGTTTTCAAGTAGACTTTACATAAATATCTGAAAGATGAAGGGGATTTTTGATGTGCTAAGCAGACTGGCTGTCAGTCAGGGAGGGGAGGAGTCTAGTCACTCTGCTGTCACTGTGGTTTAAAAGTGGCAAAACATCACTCCCATCGGACAACTCTTACTGTCTGTGTTATCACAGAGGTTTTCATCAAGACATAGCGTGTAGGTGTTGTGGGAGAGAAGATAGAGAAAATGGCATTTTAAACAGGCTTCTCAAACAGTGCTGTAGTCTCTAGCGTAGGGTAGCATCGGAGCCACCTAAATCCGCGCATGGTGGGTCAGGCAGGACTGGCAAGGCACAGTGGGCGGCTCAGCCCTGAGGGCAAAGGCAGCAGCCCAAGGAAAGCAACACTCTCGGTGTCAGGGTACATCCATCAACACCTGTGTCTAGCGGTCCCCTCCCCCCTCTCTCCTTCCCTCCCACTTTTCTCTGTCTCTTCTTCTCCCCATCACTCTTCCTATATATATTAACTTCACAGCTCTCCCAGTGCATTTTCTGCTTTCAGCTGGGTCTGGAATGCCCAAACTCTCCTGATTTACTTTTCGGCCTGACTGAAAGCAGATGATCGTTGAACCAAACCCTTTGTATTGGAACCAATTCAAATCGATGTGTAGGCCCTGGAGGAGCTGATGACTTTAACTGTGCCTGGGGAATGATGCACTTCCTCCCACAGTCACTTTACACAACCCCACGCAGCCCCCAACCCCAGGACCCAGGAGAGGCATCACTGCTTCAGTCTGGGGAAGTCTTCCCTCCAGGGAAGACCACCATTCACAGCAAACAGGACAATTTCTGAGCCTTCCAAATGTACCTACAGACTGTGAACGGTCTTGGCTTCTACTGTTTAGGTGGTGGACTTTACTGACTTCTGCTCACTCAGCGTTCCTTCCCTCTTCTTCTTCTTTAGGTTCCCCTGGGGGAAACACCTCCACTTGATCTGGGGAGACATCACTGGAGACGCCTCAGCACCCCTGGCCCAGGGGGATGTGTGCCCGAGGCTGGCCAGAGCCCGCCCCTCAGGCGACCATGACCGGCTGAGGGTGCGCATGTGCTGGAGGCGTCCTGAGTTTGGTATAGGGCAACTGGATAGAAAAGGCTCTCTCTGTTGTTGGAATGCCAAGTTCTAAAGATGCAGATTTGAGCCTTCTGGTGATGATGAAGCCAACACGTAGTGTGAAACGGCCTGAAAAGCTGGAGAGAGAAGCCTGGCAACACGGTGGAGGCCCCGGAGCCAGTCTTGCCTGCAGCCAACCCACACCTGCCTTCCTCAGTACACAGATCAATACATTCTTGGTCTTTAAAGACATTTTAAAGCTGAACTATTTTGAGTAGGGTTTCTCTTATCAATTCTCTTGCAGCCAAGAGATTCCTCATATTGTACCCTATTCAGCTCAGATGTTGCAGGGACAGGAATGAGAAAAGGATCCCCAGTGAGGATATTGCCTCCAGCCAGTACCGAACCTCCATTTGGCCTATGCTGCGCCTACCATTGAAATTAGCTTTGTTATTTAGCATCCTGGTTATTTAACAGTTAACAGGCTGCACGATGAACATTTTCTCTTTTAAGAGACCTTATTACTTAGCTAAGAGCAATGAAACTGGCACTGACTTGACCCATAAAACACGGAAACCTCCTAATTATTGCACTGATAATTAAGATGCTTGAAATTACTACACATTACTCCTAAGACAATCTTAATTACAAGTAGAAAAGGCCAGGTTTGGGGCTATCACCAGTCAAGTTGAGACTTGAGAATTCTAGTCAGTTGGCTCTTGAGACTCATACTATCATTTTCTTTGAAAGTAGTTCAACTCAATGAAGAGAAAACAAGGATACGCACCGACATCTGATAAGCTCTTTGAGAGAAACCCTGGTAGGAGCGACACGGCTGGAGCCAGAGCTTCCCCCAGGTGGATGAGCCAACCTGGCTGGAGGAAATGGTGCCCCATCCTGCTTCTGTATTAAAAGGATGAACAAAGGTTGTGGCGCTCACAGGTGCCAAACCCAAGTCTCCTGCACTCTCCAGGCTCCCAGGCCTCCATGTTTACTTTCTCATCAGATAATCCAACCACAGACGCTACTTCAAAAATAAAATCCAGCAGACATGACGCACTCACATCCTCACCTCTCTGTCTCCAACTCCGTGACCCATCCTGTATTCCCTCTCCTTTCTAAAACGCCCCCTTTCTGTGCCTTCCCCTCCTCCCAGGAGCCTGCTCTGCTCCCACTATTATTCAGGTCCAGCAACCTCAGTCTCTCTCTCCCGCACTTCTTTCCCCGACCTCAGGGGATGTGTGCGCATCCCAGCAATACCCAGTCTTCATTCGACACTGCTGTCTGCTCTCCTCCCACCCTTTCAAGTTACTGCTCTGCTTTCCTTTTCCTTCCACAACCACACACTCCACACTGTTTCCACTCTTCTCAGCTGCCTGTAATTAAGTTCCCGCCTCTACCCTACACTGAAGAGGCTTTCTTGAAGGTGAACAGTGAGATCCTCACGGCCAGTTCCAATGCGCTTTTCTCAGGCTCAACCTCTGTAGCATTTTGCATTGCTGCCAGAATGTTGCTTGGCTCTGGAAATGCTGTCATCCCCTGGGAATCTTGGATACCTCCTGCTATGTCCTTGACAAGACCTTGTCTTGTCTGCTGCCTCCTCCTACTCTGGTGACCCTTACGGTTCATCCTAAGTATCATGATATCTCCCTTCCCTATTCTCTATTCTCATGGCTCCAATGTGGCCTCAGAAGATTCTCAAATCTCTTATCTCCAATTCCAAGCTCTTTCTTGAATTTTGATAATAAACTCCTGCCTAGGGCTTCCTTCAGCGTTTGCCCACTGGCAAGGCTGCTGGTTACCGTGTATCTTTGCTTTGGTCCATGCTGTGGTTGCAGATTTGTCCCCTATAAAACACATGTTGAGATTTAATCCTCCATGTGGCATGTAGAGTCTGTAAGATGTGAATGGGTCCTAAGGGCTCTGTCCTCATGAATGGATCACAGGAATGGCACTGGTGGCTTTCTAAGAGGAAGGGAGACCTGAGCTGGGATGCTCAGCACCTTGCCACATGACATCCTGCACTGCCTGGGACTCTGCAGAGAGTCTCCATCAGCAAGAAGACTCTCATCAGATGCAGCTCCTTGACCTTGGACTTGATAGCCTCTAAAGCTATAAGAAGTAAATTCCTTTTCTTTATAAATTACCCAGTTTGAGATATTTTGTGATAAATGATAGAAAATGAAGTTAATCTGGCTGTGAGATGACTCGCTCAGAAAGCTTCAAGGGTTCCCCTGACTGTTGCAGAAAGCAGCACCCCTCATGGTGGTGGTTGGGACCTCCATGGTCATGGGCAAAGAAGCCCTACCTGCAGTCCTTCCACAAGGCCATCTGGAGAGCCTACCATTCGGCAAAACCTCTCTGTTTGCCATTGCTCAATTACATTTTCCTGCCTTCCTGTCTGGGAACCTGCTGTTTTCTCCCCATAGGAGGATACACACATACACACACACGTATATACACATATATAATACACATATTGTAACTAAAAGAGATCTTAGAGGTCATTTCCCCTAACTAATTTACAGATGAAGAAAAAGACACCCAGGTTAGTTCATTAATTACATGTAATCTGGTTGGGGACCCCAGACTCACGGTCAAGGTGTTTTCTGACTATCCCACTTTGCTTTTACTCCAGAGACTACTGAGGCACTCATATATAAATTAGTATTTGGGGAGCACTGTACAGGCACCATGGTAGAATGGCTGAGAGGGCACATCCAGTCAGCTTGTTTGCCCTGCATGGCCTAAGGGTTCAAAAATTAAAGCCTTGGACCCCTGGGGGAATGTCCCATAGAAGAACTAATCCTGAACCAGTAAGCAATATCTGCGTGTAAACTCACATTCAGAGGGAGCTAGCTCTCTTAAGTTCAGACAGAGTGTGGGAAACTGGTGACAGCTCACTTAGGTAGTATTTTTGAAATCATACTGAGTTTCATGACCTCAGCATAAATTAGGAACATAGAAGATGGAAACATAACTACATAGACTGAAAACAAGAGCACAGAAAAACAAACAGATAAATGTCACTTGATTTCCCTTCGTCTGCGTGTGAAGCAGGAAGACTCCTCCTTGCTGGTTTCTCTCTGGTCCCCACTCTTGACGTTATGACTCATCGTAAAGGCCATACCCTTGCGATACAGATGAAAAACCCCAAACACCAACACTCTCCCCACATCACCCAAAAGAGAGTCAGGGGAAAAGGTAGGTAGGAAACCACCTTACCAAAATTGCTTATAAGAAAAAAATGATACTTATTATAAAAGGCTCTGGTAACAAACTGTACCCATTTCGAATTCAAGGACACTGATTCTAAAAAGTCCCCTCTGGTGAAAAAAGAGATTATAATAAGAACAGATGGGAGGGAGGAACCACTCCTACCCCCTCTCTGGGAGACAAAAAGAAAAACCAACAACAAATAAACAAAAAGCAAACCACAGTGCTAGACCCTGAGTGGTCACCAAAAAAATACTTGTCAATGAGCCTCTTCCCTTCTCCTCTGTTTTAGTACAGAGGGAACGGAGAGATATGACCTGGGACAGGGGTAAATCTTTATAGAAATCTTTACAGAGGGAATCTACACAGAACATGACTGACTACATGGTGATCAACTAAGAACAGGATTTGGTTTTAAAAATGTACCATTATTTTTAATTTTTACTTATTTATTTATTTATTTTTGAGACAGAGTCTCACTGTGTTGCCCTTGGTAGAGTGCTGTGACATCACAGCTCATAGCAATGTCAAACTCTTGGGCTTAATTAAGCGATTCTCTTGCCTCAGCCTCCCAATTAGCTGGGACTATAGGGGCCCACCACAACACCTAGCTATTTTTTGTTGCACTTGTCATTATTGTTTAGGTGGTCCGGGCCAGGTTCGAACCGGCCACCCTTGGTGTATGTGGCTGGTGGCATAACCACTGTGCTACAGGTGCTGAGCCTGTACAACTCCTTTTTGAAAGGACTAAAGCCAGCAATATATCCCAGGATGTGAGTGGAGGAAAAGTGTATAAGAAAAGATAATAAAACTTAGTACTAGCCACTTTGTATGTGAGAAAGCAATCACATCCCTGGTCAGTAATATAAAGATAATTGCAAGAGACAGTTCTGAATGACTTGGGAAAAAGTAGGCAGAGAGATAAACATGAAGGATTGCTCTGAGTTAGTTTCTCACTCAAAACTCTGAGCTGGATGAGCTGGCATTCTGATATGTGGCCAGAATTTAGAATCACAAGTCTAGAAGTAGTAAGCAAGGAAGTAGTAGAAGACAAACATTTTAGTTATAATATGAACTATTAAACTTTTTTTAATTGATTCAATTAGTCAAGTCCTAGAGAAGAACCTTTTAGTAAGGCCAAGTTCTGAGATTCAGGCAAGCTGAATTCATTGAACTCTCTTCTGTATTTTAACACCACTTTTTAATTCTGTTACATGCTAGTTATTTTCCTTGGTCCAACTTTGAAGAATACAAGGACATATTATAATTCATGAATTGAGGTTGGATTGTCATGTGTGGCCACAGGCAATTTCAGAGTCTCTTTCGAGTATCTCAAAATGTCACAAGTTTCTTTTTCACTGAAAACATTTTTATAGACTGGTCAAATGTTGGTTTTCCATCATATTATCTATTTAGTAGGAGAAAACAAATTTCATTATGACACTGAATAGGCTGATTTTCTGAGCAATGGCTCTTTGAGAAGCATTGCTCCTGTCACAGGCAATCTGCCTCCGATGACATACCTGAGGCATCATCTGTCTAACAGACTCACCACTGGGAGAGAACTGCCCCCAAGCAGCACGGTGATAGAGCATATAGCCCCCAAGTCCTATAAAGTCAGCCATCCCTGGACCAAGCTCTTTTTATTTCTTGACTATTTAATGTCTTGTATATTGTAATCAGCATTTTAGGATTGGGGTCTTCTGGCAGTTTTCCAAAGGGCACACATTTGAAGTCAACACATTAATGCACGTTGTTCTCTTTAGTAGCTATGAGTTCTGTGTGCACATAGAGAACATTTTTATACTAGCGGCTGTGCTAATATGTAAGCCGCAGCTACCCTGTGCATTGACAACACAAGAGGCAGATGGTAGAAAAGCATCACTTGTGCCTGAAGAAGGGCTTTGTGGGTTGGCAGTGATAAAGCGATTGGAGAAATTATGTGACACTGCAGTTAATTTTTTAATCAATATATCTGATTGAGAATAAGTACACATTTTAGGTAGGGAAAAAACACATTCAGACCACTATCTTTAGAATAAAATTGAGTGCTAAAAAAAAAAAAAGAATATGAGCTGCTAGTCTACAAAACTAACAAAGATCAAAGAGGTTTGAGAGTTGTTTCAAATAAGTAGAAAAGTGTCAATTTTTATTCCAATGGGTCTTGGCACAAGATTTTGAGGAAGTTTATGAAAGTAAGCATCTATATCTCAGGCCTTTCTAATTTAATTCTGTGTGAAGAAAAGCATAAAACACTGTGCTTGGGTTGTACCATTACTACTAAGTTTTAAAAAAACACACCAAGAAGGCCTTTTTTTTTTTTCTTTGTAAGAAAGAGGAAAATGGAATATAGACTCATATTTTCTGTGTTTTCATATAGAAAAACTGGAAGGATGTGGGGGAGATGAGAGTCCTGAGATGGAGGGGTAGGGGACAGGGTTGGGAATAGGAGTTCTTTTCCTGTACACATTTTTATTGTAATTTGTCTTTTGTACCAATGTGAATATAGGATCTATTCAAATATTAAATTTATTAAAATAATAAAATTAAAGAAGGTAATAAAAGCAAAGAGTAAATTACATAAAGAAGCTACTGAGAATAAAAGCAATAACACTCTTTCTATCGAAATAAGTTGAAGCATATGATTTTATAAATATGCGTGTTGAATGTTCAGACTTTCTGTCACAGTAAAGAGTCTCGAGAATGGAAAAGCAAGCATACCATGTACTCAATAGTATGTTAAAACCAGTAGATACACAACTACACGAGTGAAAAACATAACTAAATTCAAGGAGGGGGGAGGAGGAGAGGGTTCGGTAAATTCCCACCTATTGGGGACAACGTAGGGGTCTTTCCTGGGTGAAGGACTCAACTACAATTTGGACTTTACTTTACAAATGCAAACAATGTAACTCAATCATATGTAGACTCATATTAATCTGAATTTAAAAAAAACAGAAAAATTAAAACAAATATCTACCTATCTCATAAAGGAGTGTAATGTTCAGTAAATATCAATTTTTGGTTGGAAAAAAAAGACTTGCTGAAACTAGGTGCTAGGAACTTAAGGCTTGTTCTGTTATTGTGTTTATCTGATGTTTGTGAGATTAAAATATTTTCCCCTTCAAAAAATAACATTTATTCCTTCCCAATATTCTGTTCTTAAGCCAAAGGGAAAACGTTTTTATAAAAATGGATGCCATTCATGGCAATCTGCATTAACCGCTTACTTATTATCTCCATTACCTGGTAGGTTTCAGTATTTACAAATGACTAGTCATTTTGGTAAAACAGGCGTGGGCAGTTGTGAAATACTGCCCAGTATGTTGCCACCGTGAGATAAGCAAATTTATGTCCTCACGTTTATATTCCTAAGCCCTAGAAACTTAATGCCAAAGGTTTGGTCCCATTCAATTTTTGAAAAAATTTGAATGTCCTCTGTATTCTAGAGGTTTTCTTCACATTCTGTGAAATCAACTCACGTTAAGCTCAGACTGAGTTAAGTCAACTGCCCTGATTAACTGAGGCCCGTGGATGACTCTAGCAAAGTATCTAGTCCTGTGAGAAACCTGGGCAGACTTTGTGCCACCCCCAAGGCCATGGATGCTTTGGAGTTTGGCTCCAATGCTAAGAGGTATTTTGGATTCTTGGTACTTTATTAAAAGGAAAATCTTTAGTGGGATGGAGAGCAAAGGTGACGATTAGGCTGCACATACACAATTTCCTGGGGCCACTTAACACACCATCCATGGCTCTTCCAAGTACATGGTTCTGGACTCTCTTTTGAGGGGATGAGCAGCAGATGATGATTTTATGTCTGCTGAACTTGGGTATGGGATGTAACCAGGCACAGCCAAAGTTCAGAAGACATGAGCATAGTAAACCGCCTGGAAAACATCCTTAGTCCTGAACTGGTAACCATTTGAACAGCATCCCTGTGCTAGAGATCACGAAACTCCTTTACATACATACATATTCTCCAGTCCTGACAATGTCCCAGCAAGGTTGCTGCCAATCCCATTTTAAAAATGAGAACAATTGAGGCTTAAATGTAAGTATGAAGCAATAAAGTCACTTTAAGCCATACAGGTCATTTATGCAGAACTGGTATTCAAATCGATGCCTGTCTCATTCCGATAGCCATTTTTCTACTATAGCATGTGACCTTTGACATAACTCTTAGTCTTAGTAGTCTGAACATTATGAAATTAATTCTATTAACTATGACATATCCACACATAGTAATTTATGCTTGGGCATACTTAAAGTCATTAAGAAAGACTGTTGCTTAAAAACAATTTGTTAGGAATACAGAACTATTAAAAAGTTAAACAGGACATGTTCTTGCCTGTAAAAAGGAATTAAAAATTAGACACATCATAGCCCCAAAGAAATGTATAAATCTTACCACCTGCCTCAGGTTTCATGTCTAATAGTTCATCTATAGGTCCTTTAGAGGAAAGAAAACAAAATCATGAGTCAGCTTCATTTTGGAAGGAGTTTGAGCAAATTATTATAATGGAGAAGTTTTCCTTAATCAATCAGATTACCTGAGCAGGCATCATGTGTACAGCTTTTGTCTAAGACTGATAAGACACCTTTTCCATCTTCAGCTGTAATACAACACATGCAATTGGTTACTGCCAACTCAGAATGGTACGTGTGTTCACGCCCTATTGCAAGGTGGGTAAAGGCAAAGCTTTGGGAAGAAAGAGCATCTACAAACACACTCAGGCAGAAGCAGGGTCCTAAGATTCCATTTTCCTTCAGCTATTGGCTCTCAGCAAACACTGAGTTAATAGCCCTGAACGTTTGCTACAACCCTCAGGAGTAAACTTGAATGTTTGGAAGATAACCCAGAAAATTACATGACAGCAATCTAACAATTTCCTTCCATGGACAAATGTGTGACTTTACTTTTTGACTATTACCTGATAACACTAATGAACTTTAGCCACGTGGGCCTGGCTAAAATAAAAGGTAAATTACTAAGTGAAAGAAGTGAATCAGAAAAGGGCACATACTGTATGATTCGGACTACATGACATTATGGAAAAGGCAGAACTATGAAGTGGTTGCCAAGGGCCAGAGGGGTGAGTGGATGAATAGGTGGAGCACAGGGGATGCTTAGGCAAGTGGAACTATTTTGTAATGACTATTGTGACACTGTACTGGTGGTCACAGTCATTATATATCTATAATGTCTATAAGATGCATACGGCAAGACTGGAGCCTTCTGTAAACTATATGGACTTTGGGAAATAGTGATGTCAGTGTAGGTTTATTGATGGTCACAAATACACCAGCTTGGTGTACAGTGCTGACAGTGGGAAGGGCTATGTACATGTGGGGAAGGGGGGTATGTGGAGTAGAGGAATCGCTATACTTTGTGCCTGATTTTGCTTTGAAACAAAAATCATTTTAAACAATCAAGTGTAGTATATGTATGTGTATTTATGTAACAGAACAGCCTGACACTTGGTTTGCTCATGTGTTCATTAGCCTTTCTGCAGGTCACACAATAAAGGACGGATGAAACCTCATTATAATGGATTCTACTCTGTGCATATACAAAACAAGGTGATAGACATTTACAATCTCAAAATATCATGGAAATACCACAAGCAATTATACTGTACAAGGCAGAGAAAATCTGATTCCCTTGCTTTGTTACATATTGTAGGACTGTGTAATTTAAATAGATTTGCAACTTGCATATGAATATAATAAACTGCAGCTTACACTTTCCCACAGCAAAGAGCAGAACTCAAGTTTTTTTATCCAGTTACCAGTCAAGGTTGATTCTCAGAATACAAGTGACACATGCTGTGGGTATGCTGAGGCTGGAGGCCTGGCCTGTCCTGGGAGAGAGCAAGCTCTGCCACGGCCTATGAGATCAGGCCCAGGCCCCACCTTCTTCTCCCGCCACTTGCTCCCCTTCATGGTGTGGAACCTGATTTCTCTGACCTTTACCTGGGTTTCCCTGGCTTACAGCCTTTTGCCCAGGCTGTTTCTTTTGCTTTGACAAGTCTTACAATAGCACTTGGCTTAGCTAACTGCTGCCTCTCTCAAACGCGTGTGGCCTGTCACACGGGCCCATAGCCCTGTCCCTCTCCCTTGGAGCTCCCACTGGAGTTGGAGCTGCCTGATTACTTGTGCAATTATGACATTACCATCTGCTTCCCCTTTTGCCTGTAAGCCCCGTCCTGGAGGGGACTGGACATGTCTGGTGCATCGCTGCATGCCCAGAGCCCAGTGCCGGGCTGGCACCACCGGCGCTCCCCCATACACGTCTGTTGAACAAATGAACAAGTCCACGCGCGAGTGGAGGTGGCCACACATGAACGGATGACAGGAAGCCACGCGTTAGAGGCAAGAGTGAGTTGTTTTTGTGCTTGTTTTCTCTGTTGAAAGGCAGCTAGGAGGGAAGCGAATGAAGGAATAAAGTCAAGCAAGAATAAAGCAGGTGAAGGAAGAAGGAGGGAACCGGCAGATGAAGGAGGAGCAGGGAGCAGAGGGGAAGTCTGGATCTGTTTTCCCTCCTCTCATCTCCTGGAATGTCAGCCACAGCGAAGGACAAGGCAGGGCAAAGGTGGAGGGCCAGGTTCAACAGGGCTGGGCTAATTTGAGTCCTCTTTAGAACACCTGCGCAACATTTCCCTGCATCTCTGAGCATCTTGAGTTGTAGCACATTGGCTCTACCACAACCGACCACACCCTCTACTCCTCTGTGAGGGGAAAGACCAGTGAAAGAAGTGGCAGGAACAGCAGGAGACAGAAAGAGCCGGTAAGCCCCTCACAGCACACCGTGTCACCTCCCAGCGCTCCGACCCCCCTTCTCTAACACACAGGTTCCGCTTACCTGAGGGATCTGGTACTGCTCATCCCTAGCAGGCTGAGAATCAGTCTGGCAGAGCAGGGCATGAGCCGTCCCCATCTGTTCCCAACTATAACCAAAACCCACCCACAAATCACTACACATCTAACTCTCTGGATGAAATAATGCAATCTTATTAAAACCATCCCTGCAGCCCAAATAGCTATTAGAACTAGTAGTGATGTTCAGAGAAGAAATTTTATCATCTTTTGTGAAAAATCAAGACCTTTTTGCCAGGTTTCCACTGTGGCTGCTGATGTGACTGGGGGAACTGGTTTTTGGTTCAGAATTTATAGCCTCTCTCAATAGCCCTATGGTGTTGACATCTTTCATATTTGAACACTGAAAACTGAATCAGCAGGAAGCAAATTAGCCTGTTCTCAACTGGAAAAGAAGAAAGGTCTAGGATAAGTTTGTTGAAACAGAAAATGAGTTGGCTGTTGAACACTGAGTAATAATATTTCAAAAGCAATTTTAAATAAAAAGTCAAAACTTACTTTTAGAACTAGAAGATTCCTTGCGTTGGTTTTCATCCTCTAATGAAATTAACCTTAAAAGTAAAAGTTTAGTCATCAAGTTTTTCAAATGTTATATTTATGATATAGCCAGATTTCAAAAACAATATCTGTTACTTCATTTGTAATAACATATATGTAAACACACACACAGGAAGAAAGATATACTCCTTGACATGCTACACATTTCTATTTCTTTCTGTAGCATCTTAATATCTGAAATTTGGTTTCATCATAAGGCAAATATTCCATATATACCTAGATGGGCAGTTAAGTGTAAAAAAGATAGATGCTTACAGCTATCACTTTTAAAAACACAGTAAAAATCAATGGCCAAACATCGATTATTCTGATTCCTGGTGTTCTAGGAGGACACCTCAGGAGGCTACTCTGAAATCTAGGTGGACAGGCGCCTCCTCAACTCCTACCACACGTCACAGACACATCACTGCCCAGAGACTCATTCATTGCCTCTGAACTTTCTTCCTAAGCTCCGTGGCTCATCTGCTATTTCTGAAGGAAATGCTCGTCAACATTTCTTTGTTGTTTTCAATACTTATTGGGTTACACTTTCTGAGCTTTTAAAATTGAAGTACTAAAATATTTGAGAAATCTGAAATTAATTAAAACAAGTCAACAAAATCCCAGGTGGTCCCCTTCTGAGTGGAGTTTAATGCTTTATTTTGAATGCATTAATTTACATAGTGAAAAGAAGGTGCAAAGGCTTACTGCAGGCTTTGCTGGAGGCTACACTGGGGGCCACAGGCAGTCCCATAGCCTCTCTGAGCCCCATTCCCATACTTCACACAGTGAGGAAAATGTCCCCTTTACTACACTGAGGGTTATCAGGAACAAGGTACCCAGCATCACACCTGGCACAGGGTAGGCCCTCACCAGATGATGGTTCACATCATCACCATTACCAGGAAGAGGTTAAACTGACTCGGATCACAAATCTACAGGGTGACCCACAGTGAAAACTTGTCTTTATTCTGCACTCAACAAAATTTTCTAGTGCATATTTGCTTTAAATTTAAAAAGATTAATATTGGCAGCAAATATTTTAGTAGGATAAAATATATATCTGAAACTTCAGAAATACAGTAAAAACATAAGCTGTTTTACCATAAGATTGTCATCTACATGTTTTTGTGTAGAAAAGGAATAGCGAACAGAAGAGGCAAGGCCATCTACTTTGCTTTCCTAGGTCAGCCAGTTCAAAGAGTAAGGCATTCCTGTAGAAAATAACAGCTTTACACTTAAACCTCCTTCTCACTGTACCATGTATGTGGTTAGGAACCAATGCGTCACATCTGTTGAAAAGTTCATCTCAGCATTTAAAATGACGAGAGGAGCCTGCTTTGTAAAGAGGCAAAAAACAGAGGAGGGGCCGTGGCTTCCTGCACTTGAAGCTGTTCTCTGTTCCAGGGAGGAGAAACAGAAATTCTGTATGCTAGAAAACAAAATGCCAAAACCCAATCCTTCCATTGTGTGATGATGCCTTAGTACTATCTGTGTGCCTAGGGCAATTTCATAGGTCAGCTTTTTAGAGAGAGAAAAGCCAGGGGATCCCTGTGTAGGAGAGCATGTGGTGCAGACAAAAGCACAAGACAGGGCCCAGTGACTTGAGTATAAAGCTGGGGAGGCCACAGAGACCTGGGGGACCTGGGGACATCTGCCCTTTGTTGCCACGGTCACCTCCTAAGAGTGCCCCTTCTAAGTACCCCAGAATGGGTCTCTTATTGGAATGAGTCCTGGCCTCCCAGGAATATGTGCAGAAGGAATTGAGGAAGATGATGTCTCTCGGTCTGGGGCCTCAGCTAGACTTGGTGAGTGAGGACGGTGCTGCCTTCACCTATGGGAGGAAAGGTCAGGCCAAGACAAGTAGCCCGTGACTTACTGACTTGGCTCCCGTGCGGCTGTCTCTGTGCTTTCCAGCTGGGTGACCTTCTTCTTTTCTTCTTTCTCAACTAGCTTTTTCATAGGGTCTTGTAAGCTCTTGATCACAAGCCACAGATAAAGAAAAAGAAAGGAAGAAAAAGAAAAAAAGGAAAGAAAGGAAAAGGGAGAAGGAAAAAGAAGGGTCATCAATAAAAAGTTCAACTGCCATTGATTTCTAGCAAAAGACTTTGAATTCGAGGTGCTGGGACGTGACCTTGAACCAATCCAGTGGGCAGAAATGAAAGTTTATATGGTGAAGCAACAATGTTCACAGACCCATCCAAGAAATACAAGTATATACAGGATAGTTGATTTGCCACTAGATTTATGTTTTCCCTTTTTGTGATAAGTTATTCAAAAGAAGGCCTTTTGGCTATTGCTAACTTTATTTTCCAAATTCAACATGCAGTTAAGATAAACATTCTGTTCTGCTTGCTGCCCACACACAGACAGAGCAGAAGCTCCCCCTTCCCCCACCACGAATGAGACAATTTCATTTTATTTTTAATTTTGTTTGCTATTTTGCAATCTAAAACCTGCTCTTAAAAACTAACAGAAAACAAAACCTTTTTTAAAAAAAAACAAAAATAGTGGCTTAACATATTCTGACAACTTAACTCCCACGAGTGGACGCAGCAGGTGTGTACAAATCTTTCTAGATTAAAAATGGGTGAAAGTCTTTTTTTTTTTTTTTGGCACATCATTTGTTGAAGTTACTATTTTCAAGGTTTATTAAAACTCAAGAATTTTTTGGTTTTAAAAAGCAAGTGCTTAGAAACTGTACACTAGTGACAAAGACCTGGGAAGAAAAACATGAAACATTTCTAGAATAACTGAATAATAAGTTCAACAAAAAGATCTCTATTTCTGGCCCTAATTAAAATACAAACCTACCAATACCAAAGAAAGATTTCGGGTACTCATCTTTTTACCATTTGCAGAACTGCTAACATCCAAGTCCTCATCCTCTGGGCTTGCCCCCTCTTCCCCTGTGTCCCTCCTCCCCGAGGTTCACTCAGGGGACTCCCATGGAAGGCAATCAGGTTTCACGGGCCACTCTGACTAGTAACGGATGACGCAGGGCTGGTGCACACTGTTCTAAGGCTGCGTCTCACAGACCAGAGCTGGAATTGATTCTGGTGTCAGCCATGAACACCAGAGGAGGCTGGGGTCAGGCCTCCCAACTGCCAGCTCTGTCTCCCTCCCTGCACACACCCATGCCATCATGCCACCCTTTTTCTCCATAACCTACTTATTTCTTACCTTATAGGAAGAGCGTCCTTATTCCCTTTAACTTCTAAGCGAAACCGCACTTCCCAATTTTAAATATCAAAAATGCGCTCCTATCTCAGCTCACTCCACGTGCTTTCCATTCTCCGAGGCCTGTTTCCTCACGGTCTCCTATGTGCTAGCTGCTCCCTTCCTGTCTTTATCCATTCTACTTCTTCAGTCTAAATATTCTACCTTGTATTTTCACCCTCAATAATCCCATGAGTCTTTTCAGAGCCCAGGTGGGTTACTGCCATTTTCCATACAGCTTCACTAAGCATGCCAAATTCAAGAAAATTCTTCCATATCCAAATTGTATTTATAGTTTTATTTGGAATTTTATTTAGCCTGCATTATGTTTTCCTCTCTTAAAAATATTTTCTAAATTAGAAGACTAATAGAACCACATGCAGAAAGTTTGGAAAATAAAAACACAAAAATGATTCATAATTCCATTTCCCTAAAATGATGAGTTATTTCCTTTTTGAGCTTTTTTATACTCATTCTACTTATACATATGTACATATAATTGAAATCATTGTATGTACATTATAAATACATATAAATACTATATGTATTTATTTCATAATCAAAAACTTTATTAGAGTGCAGAATATAAAAAGATTTTATATATCTTAAACATTTAATATTAAATTGTAACATATAAATGTGCATTCATTCACCAATATTTTAATGTAGGGCCAAGATCTTCTCTTTGAGTATATGTCTCCTGATTGGGGATTTTAAGCACTTTCTTACACAAAGCATATGTTTTATGTAAGCACATATTATATGCTCATCCATAAGGCATTGCTATTATTTGTAACGACTCCATATTTATGGACATTCAGATCAGTTCCTTTACTCAATAAATAACTTTTGAGCACCTAACCACTGCCAGGTGCTATTTCGGGTGCTTAGGGTATACGGGTGAACAAGAAAGACACAATTATTAGCTAGCAGTGGGTGTAGGCAGATCATTAAAACAGAATGACAGAAAGTGATTGGGTCATTACTTCAGTTAGCAGGATGTCCTCTCTTGGAAGTGGCATTTCAACTGAGACCTAAATGATAAGGAGCCAGCCATGTGCAGCTCAGGGAGTGGAGGGGGCTCTGAGTCAAAAGCCTAAAGGTGGTAATAACTTGGCTTGTCTCAGGAACAAAAAAAGCGCTGCAGGGCCTGTAGTGTCCTTGGCAAGAGTACAAGTCTTAGGAGACTGGGATAAGAAGGTCTGCAGGGGTCACCCAGGGGGAACATTCCTTTACCCAGATTCATCAATATTTAACATTCTGTCCCATTTTGTTTCATTAAATTTTTTTGCTCTTTCTGTCTCTCTAATGCATGAAAACTAATTGCAATACATAATCTTTGGCTGCAGCCTGAACTGGAGGATAAAATGCTACAAAGGAGAGTATTAGAACAAGTGGACTAATGGAATACGGACTGCAGTCTGGATGTTCATGTTTTTTACATACCACAGAGCATCTGGTAAAAGTTGGGCACGCATCTGTGTAGCCATGAGGAGTAGGTCATCAGACGTCAAGGACATATTTTTTTCAATCGATCTGCCAATCACAGCATTTGATTCACATACATATGTGTGAATGCACGTATACACAGGCGCGCTCAAACACACACACACACACACACCCTTCCAGCAGTTTTATTCTCCATAGAATGGTCCAATTCTGGTCAAAGTAAAACCAGTAGTATTTTTAGTCAAGGTTCTTATGGATCCCAAGACTCACGTTTAAATTCTGTGACACTTGCCCAGGCTTCCTGGTTTGCTCTAGTATCTTCTTATTGTGTTTCTTTTTTATCAATCAACGCGAGGCAGGGCCAGGACATGTCTGCTTTCAGCCCAGCCGGCCGTGTCTAGCTGCCACAGTGCTTGCTTAAACCTCTGAGATGCCCTTGACAGCTCCCCGGTTATCATCGCTCCGTCTCCAGCCTGACCTCCCCTCATAACCACACTCGAGCAGCTCTCAGACAATCCCTTTGTAATGTAAACCACTCATTCCTTCTTTTCAACCCCTTCCCCTGTTGGCCCATTAGCAGGGACTCAATTGTTGGCTCCCTGTCACCACAATCACAGTTAAGTCACTTGTGCGTCTCCAACAGAATGGCTGTAGTTCCAATTGCTATTTTAATTTATTATTAATAATTTCTGTGACAATTGCCCCCCCCTTCCTGCCACTACTATTGTCCCTGTAACAATTTTTCTGTTGCAGCTCAGGAGAGGTGCTAAACATGTACTGTTTATGTTGGTTGATAAATTAATGCACATAAGGTTAAACTGAAAAAAACTAGAGCACTTTAGCTAGGAAATGCAAAGGCTCGGGGGAGTAATAGGAAAAGGTTTATGAAAGCTCAAGCAAAGTTAACACTGAGCACATGGGCTTGCTTATTAAATTCAGAATTTTAAACCAAGAGGAATCTTATGCACACAGACCCCCCCATTTAAATGAGATATAGTTTGTGTACCATAGCATTTGCCCATTTTTAAATTGCTACTAGCATACAGCAGGTCCTTGAATAATGCCATTTTGTTCAAAGTCATTTCATTACAATGTTGATGAGAAACAAAAATTAATTCCTGGCTGGGGCCACTGTCCGGAGTTGGCAAGTACTCCCCATGTCAGCATGGGTTTTTTCAGGTACTCTGGCTTCCTCCCACTCCCCCAAGCTGTGCCCTTTAGGTGAGCAGGCCCACCTGCGTGGTAGGCCCCGTATGAGTGTGGGTGTGAGTGTGCCCTGCCATGTTTCTAGCTTCAGCGGGTTCCTGCCCTGCACCCTGAGCTGCCAGGGGAGATATCAGCCAGCGGAGTCCCTCAACTGGAACAGGTAGGTTGGAAAATGAATGAGTGAGTGAATACAAATTATCACAAAATAAAAGTTTATCAAGTATACAATAATCATACAGACGCACCCCATAAATGTGGGAGGAAAGCACTCTGCGAGCTGGCCGGCCATGTTTGGGACTCTTTTTGAACTGTGTGGTAAAAGGAGATGCTCCTTATAATTTCTGAATTGCAAACATTTACTCCCTGTTTTAACCCACTGTCACGATGGCCACTATCACTTGACTCACCAAAAAGAGGGTAAATAATTGGTCTTACTTGATTTTATTATTAATCTTTCTTAAATGTAGGTATAAGTTCAGATTTATTTCCATATTTAATATTAGAAATCTTTGCAGTCTTTATTTAGACGTTTAAGGATGTTTTTATGACCAGAAATGTACCACAGGAACTAACTCTTGCTTGTATCAGTTAGCCTAGGGCAAAATTGTATTTGTTGCACATTATTTTGATTAGAGTTGAAGTTTCCAAGAACCTATGAGTAACGTTAGTGGGGATTTGTTGTATTCACAGAGTTGTACAAACATGATCACAATCAATTTCAGAACATTTTCAAGGGGCATCTCTTGAAGCAAGAAAGAATTTTAAGATCAAACTAAGCTAAATACCCTTTTATGTAGTAAGGAAAAACCCAACAACACATATGGAACTTGTTTCTTAGAAAAGATGGTATACATGAAGATATAAAGGGGGGAAGGGGAACTTTGAAAGATAATGGAGGACAATTCATGTCCCCTTCCTTCCCCCAAATTAGTTCCTGGGTGTCACTGTCAGATACAAAATATTTTACAGGTGAATGACTACCCTCTCCAAGGTTTAATTACAGAGGCTCAACTGTTGCTGGAGGGTGGAGATGAATCTTCAGATGATTTTGAAGTCTATAACCTGGCAGAAAACACTTACCCCTACGTTATCCATAAAAGTTGGGGTGGAGGGCAGTGTTTCAGTATTTTTTGTGTGATACAAACACCTGCTGAGGCAAAATGAATCTCAGAGGCCCAGCTGTACACAGAGGAGGAGGCAGCATCAGATCAACTATTTCTAGTCACTGGCTGATGGAAGCACATTTGAATCCACGTCCAGAAATGAAAACTCCAAAGTATTTTATTTTCTAAACCCTAAATCCACTCAGTCCTTCATAAAAATTGTTCATGAAAATCACTCTATTATAGCAGCATACGGCACCATACAAGACCAAAAGGTTCTCTGTGAAGGAAAGAATGTTTTCAGAGTAAGTACCCTTTTTCTATTAAGGCTGCACTAACATGCTAATAGTTTCCATCAATGCTTAAATGGTTTCAGGAAGCACACACACAATATATAAGATGAGCGTGACAGAGGAAACACGCAGACCCAGCTTGCAAAAGTGTCTTAGAAAGGAAACAGCTTAATATAATCATTGGAGTTACTACTTCCTGTATTAGGAAAATAGAAGCAACAGCAACATTCATCTGAATGAAAGCAAAGCTACTCAACAAAACAGATTTCATCGACACAAAGTCAGCAGCCAGTTCTAACCCTTAATGTTTACTTTTGACAACTGACTGATATTTTCTCTAATCTTTAATTATGACATTGAATTTTCGTATGCTACTTTCCATTAATTACAGTCTATGCATATGAAAGTGCCAAGTAGTTGTCTATAAAGGAAAACAAAATGCTCAAAGTAGTGGGGGCATGGTTAGAACCATGCTGAACTCAGCTAGGTGTGTGGGTGTTTGAGTTTATATAATTAATAGCACATGAGGAACACAAGGCAGAGGCCAGGATGATGTGTACAAGCCACATAATTCATGGACATTTAGCACATACGTCCTCTCTCGCCCCCACCATGCACTTAAAAATTTATAAAGACACTGTATAAGAAGCACTATTAATCTAGGGCCAGAGGTAATCTAGAATTGTACTGTAGAACAAAAAAAAAGTAAAAGCGTAAAATTGGAGGAAAATAATCATAATCATAAACAAGATATACATGTGTGAAATATCGTCCTTTAAAAAGAGAAAAGTGATGGTGGAAAGACATCGTACTTTCCTGGGAAGAGTTGGACTTTGGAAATAGATCAAGTAGTGCTGTGGACACGGACACAGTCTCTACTCCTTGAAGGGCCTATTTTCCCATCAAAACAATAGAGTAATGCCAAGTAATTCCTCTCCTAGGATGTTGTGAGGAGTAATTGAGAGAATGCTCTATGTAGTACCACGCTCAGAGCAAGTACTTGAAACTTGCTCTCTGCCCAACAACGTTTAAAGATCTAAAGGGAGTTGATGTCCTAAGTGCTGCTCCTGCAGTAGGTACTGCACTCTGTTTTATACATCTTGTCCACCCCTGGCAAAACCCAGACACATGCTGTAGCCCCTGATTTCCTGACATGAACATTGAGACGCAGAGAGGGGAAGTGACTTGATTCAGCTATTCAACCATCAATGGGTGGAAGTAGTATTTGAATCCAGGTCTTAAGAATTCTATCTTTAGTTAAATGGTATTAAATACCCAAGGCAAGAACAATGGACAGCACTCCCCTTTCAGTATGAAGCGCCTAGGAGATTGAGAGCACTTCATCCAATTTCTCAAAGAAGACTCATACTGTGCCCAGCTATCTGAGGAACGGACATACCAATTATGGTCTTCGCCTGTAAGCAAACACTTCAAAGTGCTATTTTTAATTCAAAGTTTACAGCTGTGTTTTCAAAAGGTGGCTCTCTCCTGCTCTCTCCCCTTGTCTGGCTCACGTGCTGGGAGCATTGCATGGCAGGGCCTACGCACGCTGGGCAGGTGGCCTTGGGCAAACTTATACTAGACTGTTCTCAGCTTCTGTGTCCTCATGTGAAGTACGGGGACCAGACCAAGTATACCTGACAACCCCAGGTGATTCTGAGGGCTACCAAAAATAGACTCACTTTCTTTTCTTAGGCTCAGGGCTGACCCTAACAGGATTATTGACTATAACGCCCCAGGTTGGCACACTTGTGTCACATATGCTGTATGACATGCTCCCCTAGACATTATCGCACCCCACCCTCAGCAGTGTCTGGCAGAGTAACTACCCACACAATGGTAATATTTTTTCCATTCCCCTCAAGGAGGAGTCAGGGATGGAAGGGGGGGGAGGAGCAGTGCCCCGCTGTCGTGAAGGGGGCCTGAGCCACCAGCTGCCCAGGAGAGCCAAGGCCAGTCCCCGTAAGGCACGGATGAAGAAATGACACGCCACATTCCCCTCATCCACCTCAGATTTCAGCAGTTGCCTTGGTCAGTCCCTCTGTTCCCTCTGCTCCCAGTGACCTGAGTGCATCCCACTTCGCTGTTTCCAGCACTCTGGCCTGGAGCAGCCTGGGAAAAAAATAGCTTTGCAAAATGCCATGTAAAGTAATGACACTGAGAGAAAACCTGAAACTCTAAAAGGGTATTCTGGATGCTCGCCACACGTAATTGCCTTGTGGGGCTGGTAACTAAAATAGCATTGCAGGGATATTTACCCAATTTTCACAAAAACTATTACGGCTTTATTTTCAAAGCAAGTAACTACAGAGCCATGTGGCCTGTCAGAAAATGCTCAAGTGATTAACTGAGAAATGTGGAGGTGGGTAGAAGGCGGCTGCTAGGCATACAAATTTGAGAAAAACAAAATTTAGAAAAGGATGTTTTTTGAATTTTGAAAGCTAAAAGCATTCTGGTCTCGAGAATGATGTTCCATCTAACAGTGCTGAGACCTACACCCCCGGAGAGAAAGGAGGAAACATTGGTACATCTGTTTCAACGGTTATTTTTGAATATGCTCACAGTTAACGTTTTCAAATTCAGGTTTCCTTAGAGTTAGAATCTTGGCACAGATCAAGAGCCAGTTGCAAAGCCAAACTGTATATTTTAGAATTAGCCCTGTTGCACGGATGGGAAGCCCCCCTGCCTTTCTGGCTTGCAGGCCCATCCAGTCTCCTTCTATCTCTAGTGGGGAGACTGTGAAAGCCAGGGAGGGGGTGGGTTGGGTTACCTTTGGGGCCAGCTCTGACCAGACCTCTAAGCCTACCACCATTGACAACCTTGCCTGTGACACTCATGCCAGACTCAATCTAAGCTGAAAATGGAGAGTGCAGAAGTAACTTCAGCTGGGCTACTGAACCGAGCACCCTCAGCTAGCCCACCTATAGGGACACTCGGAATGGCTGCCTTCTGGATCCGCTATTACAGTTCTTGATATGCCTACTCTCATCCCCAGCACTAGGGCACTGCTGGAACTTTCACCTCAACTGTTATCTCAACCACCATCATAACCACTGACATTGCCTCTCCTCCACCACAAGCCCCCTGCATTCCCACTCCCACCACCCTCTCAGCCACCTTCACCACTCTCAACACCACCATCACGAGCTGGGGCTCAGCAGAGCTAAGCTGAAAATGGCCCCAGAGCTTGTTCTTTTACAGGCTTCACTTTATATCATAACCAAAGAACATAATGAATAAAGTAAAAAACCTGACTGTCCCTCCTAAAACACTGGAATGGAGCATGTCATGGGAATATACTTTGGTACCAGCTATTCTCATTACATACAGGCACTCTGATCTCTTAAAAAATACAAAGGCAGGGTGGTGTCTGTGGCTCAAAGGGGTAGGGTGCCGGCCTCATATGCCAGAGGTGGTGGGTTCAAACCCAGCCTTGGCCAAAAGCTGCAAAAAAAGAAAAAAATAAATAAAGTCCATTAAAAAAAAAATACAAAGGCAGGGGGACATGCTTCCCCGCCAACCTGTCCCCCTGTGACTGTGTCTGCAGCTCTGGAGGCCCAATGCTTACTTCTCAAAGACACCCAGCTCCACCCGCTGGCAACATGCCAGAGAGGGAGAAGGATCACTGATACAAACAAAATTTCAAATTTTCCAGGGAAAAACCACTTGACTCCAACAGCTTTTTATTTTATTTTTTGGCTAATGGCTGTTTTGGATCTGTGTAGAAATGTGTAAGTAAATGACATCTTGGAAGGATGAAGCTAGCACAACCACATCTGAGGGCTGGCAGTTTAAGATGGGGTCCTGCTTTCCTAACAAGACAGAATTTTACTTAGTTTTTAAAAAATACCTTAATTACTTTTTCTACAAAAGCGACCATGTTTTCAAGTTCTGGCTAGTAACATTCCATTCCTGTCCTCACAACTTGGTAATTTCTACCATGTGAAAGACATTTCCAGATGATCTGGAATCAATATGAAATTAACACATTAATGATAACTCATGCAAAATATGTACAGTAACATTTTAATGAATTAATAAATGTTTGCTGTTCGAAAATACAAGATATGATAATTGCTTTTACTGGAAACCACTTAGAAGATGGTCTCTTTGCTTTAAATTTGAGCTGTCATAAGGACTAGATTAAAAGTTTTTGTAATATTAAGTTTCAAGGGTAAATTTCCCATAAAGTTAAAATGCTACAAAAATCTATTTATTATAATACAATTTAAAAGGTGAAGGAATATGTTAATAAAAGTGTGATAAATATAATCCTATTAGGCCTAAGTAAAAAAAAAAGCAATAGCTGTTGTCACATAAAATATTCACAAAATGTTACAACAGTCATTTGGATATTTCTCAAGTTGTATGAGGTGAAGACTCAATTCATTTTTATCATAAAATTCTTTTTAAAAAGAACTATTACTTATTTCTTAAGAGAAATGTTCACTACAAGTAAAACTTTGAACTTCTGGGGGTATAAGTTACATCCTTGTTATGTTGTGGCAAAAGACTCTTCCCTCTAAACAGGATGCACTGAGTGTTTAACACATTATCATCCTTCATCAAGCATAAAACTAACAGTCAGGAAATACAGCTGCAATGGCACAATTACCAACACACTCAGAATACACCCTGAAGCAAAGAAAACAAATGGCTTGCTTTTCATTAACAGAGTTTGGCAACCCTCTCCAAGGACAATGTTTTCTTTCCAGTCAGAGTCCCAAAAGGCATTTAAGGGGCTATTTGCTTAGGTAAACCCAGAGAACAAATTAATCGTGAAAATATTTATTTAGTTTCAAAATATCCATCATCAATATGTAGTACCATAGAAGAAAATGAGGTATATTAAAAGATGACTTGCTAAAACAAACATCTAATAAATGTAGTACATGTATTTTAAAAAAAATGGTGCAAGAGGATTGAGCATCCAAATAATATCCTCATGTTCTGACAGTGATTCAAGGTACTAATGGTTTTCGTTTTCACGTTTTGTGGCATATAATGTGATAGTGCAATGTGTTTATATCTATCCAGTAATGAGCTGTGTAATAACAGGGTTCTATTATATCAGATTTGAGTCCACGTAAAGAAAATAATTAGCTATCAGCTTGAGATTCTAATAAAACATGTCAGCCTTGAAAACCTAGATGAATAGCATTCTTGAGCAGCAATAAAAGTACAGTTTATTTGGTTGGGTTCTGGAGATTTATTCTCAATATTACTATAATATCATTATTCCTTAACAGATGTATTACTCCTATTAACATTGTATTATATTTAAACCATGAACTATTACTTAAACCATAACTTAAGGAAGGCTCCAGGGATGTGAATGGCAATGGAGAGTCATATTATTTCCTGAACCACAGCCATTAAACTTTTACTGAATTCTCTGCCCAGAAGTCTTCTAACACAATCAGCTTGATTTTCTCTGCAGGAAAATATCATGGCAAAAATTAAGGAGCCATATTTTACTCAGCACAGGAGGCCAAGGATACACATATGGGTCCTTCCCTGCTGTGGCACAACATCAATTTCATGAATTCACATGGTCCTTTTTATTCAATTAACTCAGAGCTGAAGATCTTTTGAATTGCATCGAGGGTAGGTATCATTTCATCTTCCACCTGGCTGATTTATGTTGTACAGTTGTCTTGCAAAAGGACAGATAATCTTTGAAATTGTATATAAAATAAAACCTGATGCACAATTATGCTCTAAAATCTAAAATCTTTGACTCTATCTTGTCAAAGAGTAATCTATGGGATTTTACTCAGGCCTGGGTACGAACTATGAATAGTATGAGTTTATAATTTTAACCCATCTGCCTTGGTAGGGGCGCCTGCTTCATAAGGTGCTGAGAACAGCATTAAATCACAGAGAAGAGATGCAGCCCCTACCAACAACAATAGTATTACTAGCGTGACAGGACTCAGGGTCCACTGTGTGCAAAAAGTTTGGCTGGACAAAGGAGAATACATAAGAAATGAAAGGCCCTTCCCCTCAGATGCTTATAGTTGACACAGCGAAACTGTGAACTATGCTTCTTATGAATTCGTTCACAATGCAGCATGTCAGCAATGAATAGGCAAGTGACCAACTGGAAGGGGACGTCTGTGTCCAGGCGTCCCATGTGGGGTCAGATCAGGGGAATCCCCAGGTGAGTGGGCCCTTCTGAGTTCCTCATGGCATCTTCAATTTAAGGGGCAGAGTCTTAAAGCATTTCTGTCTTAGCCCTTTTGTAGAGGCAATAACATAAAAATCTCTAAATCAAAAAGCATTTTAAGGCAAAAAAGGTTTTTAATGTTTTGATGTTTTTGTCTTGACAAGCAAGGTGATGAGATACTTACAAATTGGTTGAAAAATCAGAAGCAAGGCAATTTCAAGATGAACTTTAGCTACTGTGCCTGGTCTTCTGCTTTTAAAGAGTTGACCTCGCAACAAAGCACCCACTGTCCTCTCACCATCCTTAAAATCCTTTTGGAACCCAAATCACTTCCTCATCTCAATACACATTTATCACCCATAATCATGACAGAGAAAAATAATTCCATTTTCAGCTTCAACACCGAGAATGAGATACTGTGCCTGTATTCCTTCTGAGTTGAAAAATCATGGAGTTTAATGTGGCTTTTTCAATTAGAAAATATCATTGTAGTCTTATAAAGAAATCCAATTCTGTGTTGGACAATATCCAAAGAATAAAATAATATTTTTAAAAAATAAGGGACAGGCTCAGCGTCTGTGGCTCAACAGGCTAAGGCGCCAGCCACTTACACCTGAGCTGGTGGGTTCGAATCCAGCCCCCAGGCTGCCAAACAACAATGATGGCTGCAACCAAAAAATGGCCAGGCGTTGTGGTGGGCGCCTGTAGTCCCAGCTACTTGGGAGGCGGAGGCAAGAGACTCGCTTGAGCACAGGAATTGGAGGTTGCTATGAGCTGTGATGCCACAGCACTCTATCCAGGGCAACAGCTCGAGGCTCTGTCTCAAAAAAAAAAAAAAAAAGAAATAAGAGACAAAGGGAAAATCCTTTCTCTATTGAGCATATTTGAATTTAATAATCAAAAAGTAACTGAGTATACAGAACTTATGCAATCTTATCTTTAGCAATGTCAAACAATTATTTTAAAGGAGCAGGACCAACCATTAGGCCCACATTCACCACAATTCACCTCCCAGTCATGTTTCCCAAGGTACCATTTGTGGTTTGGGATTACAGTGGATTGTCATTGTCTTGAATACTGACACAGTAAAAAAGGCCCTGCTGGGGGCAGAGTTCTCTCTTTGGCATCTTGAGTCTTGGGATAACGACACTTGCTACAATGGACTTTGGTTGTGAAATACACAAAACTTAACTTTTCATGAGATTTTCCTGCAGTCTCCATAGCTTTCATACCTTTAATGTAGTGAATTCATATGGCTGGTAACCTTTGAAGCTCTCGTGGATGGCTGCCATTGTGTGAGAAGTTTTCTCCCAAAAATGAAGCAGAGTAGTCTGTAAAGAAAGATAGGAAAGCTATTCATGTTTTGAATATGCAGTTCTGGTCGTGAAACCCAGGGAAGTGTAACTAACTGTAGCTTTCAACATCCTCTAAAATATGATTCCAATCATCTCTGCACCCACATTCTGTATTATGCCCCCCACTTCTGCTCTATATTTCAGCTAAGCTAAATGCCTCCTGTTTCCTCAAACAGTGCCTTCTGAGCCGTGTGCTTCTCCCACCATCTGGGACCTCAGACTTGACTATCTCCAACTTTCTTCCTAATCTTTGAGCTCCTCGAGGACAGGGAACCTGATTCTACTCAGTGTTGTATTCCCTCCAACATCTAGCTTTCCACATCCCATCCTTAAGTGCTCAATAGCACTGCTGATGGACACAATGCTATCTCAAAGGAACTCAGAGGCGACCGGGGAGACAGAAAACAGTGCACTGAGTAATGACCAGCTGATGAGGGAAGTATGCCACAAGACATCCAGGCCTAATGCCGAGGGAGTGCACAGGGGCTTACTGAAGGACATGACGTTTGGTCCACTACATCCAAACGAGTGGAATTAGTAAATGTGCAGATGGAGGACAAAGGCTCTGCACGCACAGAAAACAGCCACTATTTGGTTCAATGACAACACAGGATCCTAGAAGGCCGAGATTTGGGAAAAGTAAATTCTGAAAAAAAGTTTTAGCTCAAACACCATTTCTATGGTATCTTAAAATTCGTGCCATTCTTGGTTCATTGTAACAAATATCACGTTGTTACCTGGTATGTTGCTAGCATGTGAGATAAGAGATTGCATCTGCTTGCTCCGAGAAGATCCACTTTTTGACACACATCCATCTTCAATTTGTCAAAGTTTTTTTTTGCAAGGCGTACTTGTGATTGAACCTATGAAAGTAAGGGGAATGTCTGAATCACTCAAAAGTCTCTACGTAGTTAAAACTTGCAGGTGACAAGAGATCAATAGAAGGCATTTTCTCTTTCATATGTGAAAATATTTTTTAAAATTTCAGGCACATGAGAATATCTATTCTCTACCTTCCAAAAGACCTAAATCCAAGTCCTGCACATTCTAATTTTACAGCAGACTCACCATTCTAATTATATTTTTCTTAGTCAAATGTTAAAATTCCTTTCTTCTCAACACCTTCACAAACTGCCCATAGTTAGGAGAAGTCTAGAGACGTGCAGGGGAGCAAGGGAATAAACTTTGCACCACTATTTTCCTATAGTCCTTGGAAGCTGAGTTCCAGTATACTATTCCACTTAGCTTTCCCTCAAGTTGACATACTACGTAACATGATACATTTGTTAAAACAAAGAAGCTTATGTTAATATCATTCTATTGAATAGCCTATAGACTTCCACCAGTTTTCCCACTAATGTCCCTTTTCTGATTCAGAATCCCATCTAAGATTCCTTATTGAGGGCATTTTGACATAGCCTCCATCTGTTCTGGACCATGACTTCATAATGCCTAGGCCACACTTTTGGTAGGTGGTCAATGCCACCATTATAGACATGGCGCTATTCTGAAGGAACTCAGAGGCTACCAGCAGGCACAAAACATTTAGTAATTCAGGGATGGAGTAAATGTCTGTTCTATGTATCAGTTAACAATGAAATACAAAGTTTTAAAATTTGATACAGCTGCAATAGACTGTAAGGTCAAAATTTCCCCTTCCCCTGATCTAAAGTGTCACCACATCATAGTTTGGCCAGGGAAAACCAGCCAATTAAAAAAAAAACAAACAACACTTTACTGATGTATGATTGACATATAAAAAGCTACATGTTTAATGTATTCAACCTGATGGGTTCAAATATTAACTCAGATCCTTGATAAAGATGGAGATACTAACAGGTGACTGAGAGCTGGAAGTAATACTGATTTATTACCAACGCCTCCTTCGTTGTTCGTGCCAGGAGGGCGTGAACAACGTCTATTTCTACTTCACCCACCAGGATACCACCTGGCAACTGAGTACTGAATACATATTTGTTAAATGAATAAAGAAAATTTTCAGGCCATTTCAAAAGGTAAGTTACTTGAATGCATTTAAAGTATCAATTTAAAAAAAAAGAAAATATAAACTTTTAAAGCAGGTTAAGAAGTGATGATTTTATTTTCTAATAAAAATAAACATGTAGATTATTTGATGTATTATTACATTAATACATTATTGTTTACCACAAACAATACTAACATATTCACAACACATAAAATTATAGGGCGTTATATGCATATTATATTAGCAAATCTAACAATTAATACAATTCACTTAGCACTTGGCAGCATTATTCTACTCTGGCTGCTGACATGACTGTCTCTTATTGATGAGGGATGGGAGGCTTCCTCTGGTCAAGTAACTCATGGGCAGGGCTGGCTTTCTACACGAGCCTTCCTCCCAAGCAACTCATACCACTCGCTGGAAAATCAAGAAGCTCAAAATTATGATTCTACCCAGAAACACAAGTCTTCCCTGTAGGATCCTATGGAATTGATACCTGATGAGGTAGTACATTTAACACCACACTGACAGAATTAATACCTTATATGGATAGAACCTTGTGTCTATGGCTATGTAAGAAATTGCTGTTTCCTTTCTCAGGATTTCATAATTTTCTTTACAGAGGTCCTTCACCTCCTTTGTTAGGTATATGCCTAGGTATTTCACCACACTTATCAATTATCTCAATAAATGTTAATGGCTTGAATTCCCCCACTGAAGAGGCATAGTTTGGCTGACTGGATTTAAAATACGTTATTTTATTAAGCACTACGTCTTCACTCTTTTGAGGATGGTGAGCTCTGTGCTGGGCAGTGTAAGTTTCACTCTCTCTCTCTAAGCTTCCCAGTAAGATTTTCAGTAGCTGTCCATCTTGTCATCTCAAATTCCTCATGCCTTGCATGCGCTTGCTTAATTTCCACTTCTTGATAATTAGAGGGTATTTTTATTTCTCTTCAGCATTCTTTAGGCCAGAATCTTCATTTCTCTAAGCATCTAAAATCTCTTCCCAAATACTAATTTCTTCACCAGAGTGTTGGTGATAGCAATAACAATGACTCTGAAAAAGTTAAGTTATAATTAATTTTTCTGGATGAATGAGTAGTTCAAAAATTCATAGGAAATCTGGACAAGCAGTCTCAGAAAATAAGCATGCAGCAAAAGGTCTGGCATCAAAGGACATAGCCAAGGTCAAGCTAAAAATAGCTTTGGACATCTCCGCAAAATTTTTCATACTGCTGTACTAATGTCGACGGGACCTGCATCTTTGCATCACTACCTCAAGATTCAAGGTTGAAAATGGAGAATTTTACTCCTTGAGAATCATAACCTGGTGCTCCAGGGAGGCAGAGAGAGAAGATATAGAGATGTTTCCATTTCTGTAGCAGAAGGCAGAATGCTCTCATCCCTTAGTTCAGGGGATTTATTCCCAAATAAGATAGGTAGTCAGATATGGAATGGGGAAGGAAGCCCACTCTGTGCTACGGAAAGCTCAAGAAATAACTAGAGTAAGTTCATTTTATTATTTAAGGCAAGTGAATTCATGGACTTTCATTAATGCACTAAATTAAAACCAAGGGCTTGATAATTTGTTAGAAGTGAGAAATTATTCCCTTTGTGATTAAACTGATATGGGTAAAAAAGTTTTAAAAACAGCGTTTATTTTAATTAGTTAAATAAATAAAAATAAAATCATAATCCTCCCTAAGGCAGCCAGAGTCAGTAGTTTGATATGGTTCATATCTCCCTATTTTTCTATACCAGGAGTGTTATTTTAGAAGTTCCTCTAGCCAAATTATTTTGGAATAGTAAAGAAAAGCATCTATCAATTATGTTTTTAATTGATATAACTTTTATCGTAGAAGAATCTATAGAAATATAATAATATAAATCGAATGACCGTGACTTAGATAAGAGAAGTCAGCACTTTTTATTGTGTTAAAAACACTTACCATAAAATCTACCATTGTACAAATTTTAGGTGCCCACCATAATATTGTTAACTATGGATACAATGATGTAGATAAACTCTCTAACTTGATTTGTTGGAATCTTTTTTTTTTTTTTTTTGAGACAGAGCCTCAAGCTGTCACCCTGGATAGAGTGCTGTGGCATCACAGCTCACAGCAACCTCCAATTCCTGGGCTCAAGCGAGTCTCCTACCTCTGTCTCCCAAGTAGCAAGGACTACAGATGCCCACCACAACGCCTGCCATTTTTTGGTTGCAGCAACCATTGTTGTTTGGCGGGTCCAGGCTGGATTCGAACTCACCAGCTCAGGTGTACGTGGCTGGCGCCTTAGCCAGTTGAGCCACAGGCACCAAGCTGATTTGTTGGAATCTTAAAATCTCCAAGAAAAGGAATCATTTAGTTCTTAGAAGAGCTTAAACACGAAAAGTCTTACAGTACCAAGACAGTGGTATTCAGCATTATTTTTTTAAATAGAAGAGGAAGACAGTTCCAGAACTGTAAGTTAACATTTATATGCATTTCAATGTTACTCTATTAGAATTTAAAGCACAATTTTTATTGCCATTTGTCTTGTCATCAGTTTCAAAGGTTAGAAAAATGATGTCGACTATGCTTCAATTTTGCCCGTGTTTCATTTTTCTCTATGTAATGAAATGTGAAAATGGCAAGGCAGTTTAAATGAACTCTGGGGGATCAAGGGACTGTGTGAAGCCTCATCACAGCCAACCAGCAGAGCCTCCTAATCAAGTGACTGTTTGCAGGACACGACACAGCTGACTTCTGCTCCAGCAGCAGGCAGACAAACAGCACCAGAGAACTGGGGAAATAAAAAACCGGTTGTAATCTAATCCCGATTGACTCTAGATGTAGAATAACACAAAGAAAATCAGGTGCTGACTGTTATAGGTGGTAGCCTATTTTTTCAAGTTTTCTCATCTGATGCCTCAGCAAAGATTTTAGGCTCATTAGAAACATTTGTTGATAACTAACAGAGTTTCTGATTAGGACAATACAGAGGGTCATAATGTAAAGATAAATCTAAATTTACCAAAAAATAGCAGCTATGATTTTATTTGTTCTCCTTTTCTCCTTCACATATTATAATTAACACTTTTATTAAGTGCCCACTGTGATCACATGCTGAACAGATAATAGTAAGCCATATACCTAAGTGATTAATTCAACTTCTGTATAATGATTTGAAATGCCAGTTTGGTAAATGTGTTCCGGCTGATTATATTGGAAGTAATTTGATGCAATCAGCCCGCTAAGTGACTTATCTGCACCTGGCATTTTGCTCCGTTCTTGATCCTGCACCAGTCACCAGTGCCAGCCTGAGCTGTGAGTCCACCTGCCGCCGTGATGACACCGCTCCCTTCCGCGAGGAGGCGCTGTGCTTCCTTAGACCCGGAGGGGCACCTCAGATGTGAGAGCAGGCGCCTGTGTTGGAGGTCTCTGCGCATGCCAGAAGGTAGGGGGAAATCAGTAGAGACAGCACTGTCTTGTATTTTTCATGTGAAATATTCTGGGCTGTGAGAAGTCACAGGGAGGATGAATGAGACACAAAAGCTGAAGGAGAACAGAAAAGTGGTGTGTTATTAGCAAATCTGATTCTGTTTTCTAGCTTCCGGCATAGTCCACCTCCTCCAACCACGTGCTCACCTCATCATTTCTCTAATAATTCAACATGTGCATTGTGAACATGAATCCTGCGCCCTAAGAACTTCACTCCTATTTTCTGTTTCAAGATTCTGCCCACTAGTGTGGTTCTGTGCAAAGGCATACAGACTATTGAGGAGCATAGAAATTCAAAAAAACCTTCATTGGCAAATCACGTTACGTGCTTCTTGAATCATTTTATATGACTTCTCCAATAATGTCCGTATTATTCTGGGATTTATTTTGAATTTATTCAGCAAATATTAACTGCATTCTAATAATTCTTCTGGAGCATGAACGAAGACATATAATATCCTTAATATGAAGCTTATGCTCTTTTGAGGGAAGGGAGAACACAGACAAGTGAATAAAATATATCAGAGGGTGGTTGAGTGCTTTGAAGCAAAATATATCAGGTTAGGGGTAGGGAACACTGAGGGTCATGGGAGTCCTTGCCAAGAAGGTAACATTGAAGTAAAGACCCGTAAGAAGAGGGGATCAAATCATCAAGTTAGTAGAAAGAAAAAGGATGTCTGAGTTTATGTGGATGGAGGTGAACTGCATAAAATGCATTAATATATGCATCATAAAAATTACTAAAACAATAACTGTAACACTATTATCATACTTTTGACAGAAACTTCAGTTTACTCCTTACAAGCAGATTCAATATAGCACCTGAAAAGTAATCAATGCATACTGTGACATGAGGATTAAAGAACACACAGTATGGTTTGTTTGAAATTGTAACCAAAATATAGTATTAGAACTTACCCCCAAAGAAGCAGCTCTTAACGGTAATAATAATCATTTGAATTTTGCATGGAGTATAATATTAAAAGACAGGTCAGTTTGGGTTTTTTTGGGACAAAGTCTCACTTTGTCACCCTGGGTAGAGTGCTTGCTGTAGCATCATAAGCTCACAGCAATCTGAAACTCGTGGGTTCAAGCCATCCTCTTGCCTCAGGTTCCTGATTAGCTTGGACTACAGGTGCCGACACAGCCCCAGGTAGATTTTTAGAGACAGGTTCTCACTCTTTCTTACGCTGGTCTCAAACTCCTGAGCTCAGGTAATCCACCTGCCTCAGCTTCCAAGAATGCTAGGTTTACAGGCATGAATCACCATGCCCGGGTAGTTATCATTAATATAAATATGTCAATAGAATTTTTAGAGACAATTTTGTTTGTCAGAGGATAGACTTTGCAACTATGGTTAATAAGGTGACATGTAGAAGGCCACAGATTGGAAAACAGTAGATCTCATATACTGATGATCATTTAGGGAGAGCCTATTATCACAAACATTAGGAACTTGATAATTCTTTTTTTATTTTAATGTTTTTTATTAAAGCATAGCTGTGTACATTAATGCATTTATAGGGTACAGTGTGCTGGTTTTATATACAATTTGAAATACAACATCGAGATATTTTAAAACTTACATTAGTACATGCAGATATAGCTCTAGATATTAATATGGATTTCCATTCTTATTTTTTTATCTGGAAGGTTTTATTTTATATTTGAAAGCTAAAGTCTAAGACTCTGCTTTTGATTTGATGGCAACATAGATACAAATTAATTTTTTCAGACTTATAAAAGAAGTCACAGAACACTTCAGGAGGCCATTTAGATAGCCAATGAATCCCTCGTTTTAAAAAAAGAGATTTTTCTAGTGATTTACTTGCTTTTCTAAATGTTGAAGACATTCAAATAGGCAGCTTACTGTGTTTCTCTTTGGATTTATTTGACTTTAATCATTATCCTACAAAATGTCTAGTAATCCAGTTATCACTGTTGGTACAATTCCCTAGGCATAAACTCAATTTAACTTTTAAAATTTTAATCACACATTGAATAGACACCGGATGCCTGAAACTTAATTAACTTAAAAATAGATTAGTTGATTAAAAAGTTCAATTTAACATTAGCTAGGGTAGTGAGGAGAAGCTATAAAAGGAATATTCATATATTTCAGTGAGCAGAGATTTTAGCAGAGAGAAAATATCTTTTCTGCCATAGCAGACTTAAGTAACTATAAATATTTTACAATTTCATCTTCCAAAAAAAGTAGCAATAGCTTAGGTACCCTCTCCTTGCTCTCCTAAAAACCATACGAAGCATCAAGGAAAATGGGGGAGGGGGAAGATTGTTCACAAAGTAGATCTTCTACAAAACTAGGAATCGTGGAAATTCTGGAAACTATGTGTACATCCAGGAAAAGCACATGTTCCTCATGGAGCCTGAGTGAGAAGCGGCCGGGCTCAGTGCCAGGGAAGAACGGGGAGTTCCAAGCGTAACTATCAGACATTAATAGGAAATAATCTCTCTCAGGAGGAAGCGCCCTACACAGAGAGGAAATTCAAAAACTTAATTTAAAAAATTCCAAAGTAACTATTTGTTCAAATAGAAGACAAAATCTGCATTAATACATAAATATATATAAAGGGAAATGAGAACTCGATCTTTGCCAAAAGACTGAGAAGCGATAAAATGTATAATCAGAAGTAAATATAAATTGAAGAGGGCACTATTTCAAAAGGACATGACATTAATAATAAATCATTCAGAAAATGAAGTCGCAAATGATAAAAACAATTTACAGGAAGTATCAGAATGGAAATAAAAAGGAATAAAGTGGAAAACTGATCACCAATAACTTTTAATGGAGAAATGCAATTTGGAAAAAACGTGTAAAAATTGGGATTTGTTTTTGCTTTGTTTTGCACGTGTATAGGGCATAGTTATTGGGAGGAGTTTGTAGTAAAACAGAATATAAACTCTCTGACAAATGTAATAAATGAAAAAAATATAGCCAGCCATGTTGGGCACAGCTGTAGTCTCACCTACCTGGGAGGCTGAGACAGGGGTTGCTTGAGCACAGCTGTAGTCTCACCTACCTGGGAGGCTGAGACAGGGGGTTGCTTGAGCACAGGAGTTTGAGATTACAGCCAGCTCTGTTGCTGATGTCGCTGAACTCTAGCCTGGGAAACAGAGTGAGACCCTGTCTCCAGAAAAAGAAAAAAAAAAAAGACAACAACAACACAACAAAATAAATTTAACTTTACACATTAAACCGACAATTTAAAGATACAAATAGAAGGCTTTATTAGAAAGGCTATTCTTATAGATCTATTAATAAATTTGAAAATAAATAATTTTCTGAAAAACAAACATTGTTGACTCCAGGAGTAAAAAGTAGTAAGTTCTGACCAAACTAATAACCGTGTAGAAAATGAAAATATATTATTCAATTTATTAAACAATTTATTAGATTTATTAAAAATTATTCCCTTAATGGTTTGTTACAGATATATCTGATGTTATATAAATCACTAGAATAGAAAAATGGCATTATTTTCTACCATTTCAAATTTAAAATACTTTTGAGATTAAAGCATACAAAATCTCTCTTTTTTATACAAACCTGCTTATGAATGCATAGAATAAAAAAGCCTATGAAACTAGTTGAAAGTCTCAACAAACTAATAACCTTCAATAATTAAAGAATACATTGATGTTAGAAAATTTATTTTCTGACATCATTTTATTATGGAAAAATATTACCAATTCAATAAAAAAACAAAAAGGTATAAAATACAATTAAATCCCTAGAACCTGATGAAGTAGGGGAAGAAATGAGGCAAATACAATATCATAGGAACCTAAAAATAAAAGAGTTTCAATATCAGGTTGAATATCACTGGTACTATGAGTACAAATACGTGAAAATTGAAGGAAAGCCATTGAATTTCATAGGGCGAATGTCATTGTGATGTTGATGAATGGAGCTTCAATAAAATAATGAGAAGAGAGAGAGAATAAGGAGTAAGAATTCAGAGCAAGCAGAGATAATCTTGTGGTGTTTGACTGTAAGGTCAATACGATATAAATAATTACATTGTACGTCCAACAATCCTCTTTATCTAATATCCACTTTGAAATAACTAGGATTGAAGTTTATATATCTAACTAGTGATTCTATTATTTATAAAATTTATTCACTCATTCTTTGAATAATTACTGGGTAGTTAGCATTGCACCAAAGGATTGTAAAAATAACTAAATTTCACTACATTTTTGGAGAGTTTGTATTCTAGTTTTAGAAATTAAGATAATTAATCCAGACATGGAGGCTCACACCTGTAATCCTAGTAGGGAGGATGAGGCAGGTGGATTGCTTGAGCTCAGGAGTTTGAGACCAGCCTAAGCAAGAGAGAGACCTTGTATCTACTAAAAATAGAGAAAGTAGCTGGTGCTGAGGCAAGCACCTATATTCCCAGCTATTCCAAAAGTGGGAGGCTGAAGCAAGAGGACCCCCTGAGCCCAATACTTTGAGGTTGCTATAAATTATAATGATGCCATGACACTCTACCCAGGGCAGGAGAGTGAGACTCTGTCTCAAAAAAGAGAAAAAAAGAAATTAAGATAATTAAAATACAGAATAGAGAGTTTAGGCTGTAATAGTTTTTTGTCCTGGCTAAAAATATACACAACAGCAGAATAATTCCCATAATTCTTTCTTGCAGACGATAAAGCTTATCTCGGTAAAATGTACACTAATGCCTTTTTAAATTGTATTGTGTCTAGAAGATAAAGGTAGGAGTATTAAAGCAAGTTCTACCATGATAATGTGTAATGTCACTAAACAAAAGGCAATTATTTGAGTGTGTCAGGCAGCAGTAAAATGAATCTGTAAATCTTTCAAGGAAAATTGTTGGTTATTCAGAATTAATGTTTGGATATTATGAGTCTCATTTCTTCTTCAAATAGTGACCTAATTTTAGCAAAATTGTTAGAGAGTACAAGTAAAACAAAAAACTTTAGAATCAGTCTTTTCAATATTGAACTGGGCTAGGAAAATAAAAATTGCAAAAGTAAAGTTGGAGGATGAAGAATTAATAGTACAGATAATTGTAGAAATCTTATTTTTATTTGTCAATTAATTGCAAACATGGATTTTGAACAAAATAGTTACTGAGTACCTAGTGTAATGTCCTGTGACATGAAATGAGAGAAATAACTAAATGAATAGTAAGAATAGTCTCTGCATCAGATTTACAGTTTTTGGCATTTCTTTCTTTTTCTTTTTTTTTTAACATATATATGTTTTTATTTGGTTTCTACTTTTTGCCTTCACAAAATCAAAAAGGCTTAGCATTTAATAACAATAATAATGTTTAAGATAAGGACTAGAAACAAAAACCTCGTAAAGAATGAATGAAGATAAATATATTCAGAAAAGAAATCAGATGATTGCTGCAATGAAATATTGAGCAATAATAATAATGCAAAAAAAGTAACATTCACATTGTTAAATAAGAGTCTGTCTATTATAGAATGCATTGACTCTGAGGTTCAGTATGAAGATTAGAAATTAAGATAATTAATCCAGACATGGAGGCTCACACCTGTCTTTGGCATTTCTCGTAGTGTAAGTCTCTGGGATGAATCATCTCAGTTTTGACTTGTCTAAGAAAATGACTTTATACACCTATAATCTTTATTGTTAAAGAATACTTTTTTCTGGGCATAGAATTCTGATTTCTTTTGACATTAAAGATATCATTCGTTTTTCTTCTCCAATTTTGTTCTGATAAGAAACAAGTCCACACCATTCCTATTGCTCTTCCCCATACATAATGCAATGTATGTAACATGCATTTTTCTTTCTTGCTATAATACTTAAGATACTCTCCACGTCTTTGATATTCATTTTGATTATGATGTGCCTAGGTGTGCTGTCTTCATATTTATCCTGTATAAGGTTAGCTGACTCTTACGATTTTCACCAAATTTATGAAAATTTTTCTCCAGATATTTTTTTCTGACAGATTCACCTCTTCCCTTTGTAGAACGCCTTTCACACATCTGCCAGAACACTTAGTGCATGTGACACTTCATGAAGTCAAGTTCATGTTTTTATAATTTTTGTCACTATGTTAAGATTAGATAATTGCAGTTGATCTGTCTTCAGGTTCATTCATCCTTTTGTTGCCTCTAAACCTTTGTCAAGTTCATCAAACGTATTTATTAATATAATAACTGTTTTAAAGCTTTGCTTGCTGTTTGGAATACCCTTGCCAGTTTATCGAGTTTTAAAATGTATTAACAATGGGTCACATTTTACTACTTTTAATAAGTCTAGTACTTTTATTGCATCTTAGACTTGGGGAGGGTTGTAGAAACTACAAATTCTGTCTTCTTCCATTGAAAGTGTTTTTTTTTTCTTTTTCTAACAGACAGTTAAATTCCTAGTTATACTCCTTGACATGGTAAAGGTTTTATTTAACAAATTTTTATACTGTTTTAGCAACCAACGTGTATTGTTTGAATGACTTTTATATTTTACTAAATTTAATGACTTTAATATTTTACTAAATCTAGCTGAGACATAGTTGGGAGTACTTACAAGAAAAAAATATGAATTAAAGTACTTCATAAATGTACGTTCGTACTGAGAGAGGAGGGAAAAAATAAAGACAGACTCCCGTCTTTCCACTGCACATAGAATTCATGGTAACCTTCTGAGACTAAGGCACATCACCCCTCGTGGAACTTCAGGGTGTTCATTCCTGCTAGTAAGACCTAACTCATTATAAGACAAAGCTTTTGCAAATGCTATTTTTATACCAGTGACACTCTTGTAGCTAATATCTTTTAAACACTGCCCAGATGTCACTCCTTCATAACACCTGTCTCAATTCTACTAAAGATAAGTTGCACCCTGCGACCTTCCCCAATATTTGTTATGTCTCCATTATTGATTTTTATCTCAGCATTTCACTTCTTTGAGGAACTCTTCTTGAGTATTAATTTGTTTATTCAGCAATGACTACTCTGTGTACAATGTGCCAGGCATTGGTCTGTGTGGTCAGGATGAAGTGATGAAAACAATAACAATAATATCTGAGCAGGTGAGTGTTGTATCCAGAACTTATCTTGAGAAACAGTACTAGGTAATGGTTAAAGGAATGGACTTTGGAACTAGATTGTGTTATTTGAAGCCCATTTGCTCTATTTATGAAATGTGTATTCTTGAGTAAGTTATTTAAATTCTTTGTGTTTCATTTTCATGACTTGCTAAGTGTAGGTAATATTTCATAGGTTTGTTGTGAAGATAAAATGAACTAAAATAGGTATAACATTTAGAATGGTGCTAAGCATATAAAAACTCAATAAATATTTGATATGTCTTTTGTCTCTCTCATACCTAATATAATGTCCAATACTTATAAGGCAATGACTACGTACTGTTAAAGATATATATATAAGAGAATGAGAAGAGAGGGTGAAGGGTAACTGTGTGTGACACACCTTTGGGGGTAGGACACAATTATTAGAGGGACTTTACCTAACAAATGCAATCACTGTAACCTGGTTCTTTGTACCCTCAATGACTCCCCAACAATAAAAATACATAAATAAATTAATTAATTAAATAAAATAAAAATGTATATATTGTATATCAAAATTTTTCATTGTTTCTCTTTTCTAATTATGTTTTCTATAGAAAGCTTTGGTTAGCGCTGAGTGCAGTGACTTATGCCTGTAATCAATGCTAGCACTCTGGGAGGCTGAGGCAGGTGGATTGGCTGAACTCAGGAGTTTGAGACCAGCCTGAAAAGAAGCAAGACCCATCTCTACTAAAAAATAGAAAAACGGAGGCAAGAGGATTGCTTGAGCTCAAGAGTTTGAGGTTGCTGTGAGCTATTATGATGCCACGGCACTCTACCCAAGGCCACAGAGATTCTGTCAAAAGGAAGGAAGGAAGGGAGGAAGGGAGGGAGGGAGGGAGGGAGGGAGGGAGGGAGGGAGGAAGGAAGGAAGGAGAAAGGAAGGAGGAAGGAAGGAAATTAAATTTAAATTTAAAAGGCTCTTGTTAGGAAATATTACAAATAGAAAACAATAGAACTGCATTTATTTCATTTGTTAATGTAATAACTAAATTTACCCTTCTCTACTGCTAGGCTTATTTGCTCATTCATTCTTTTAACACAAAGTTTTTGTTCTCTTCTCATTAACATCAGATGGAAAAGTGATAATCGGGAGTTCACAAGTCAAATGGAAAAGTGATTATATTTAATTATATGTAATAAAATCTACTAAACAATGAGTACTTGAAGGAAGGAAATGAATAGCATTTGAGGCACACACAAACTACATTTGCATATGTTAATTTGAATGATATAAAGTTAGCAGCATCTTGACCATTCAAATGGCAATTTTATATGGATCAAAATAATAACATAGTGAAAATATATATTCTATGTATCAGTATTTCTTTTTAAAAGAGAGAAACATTTTCAACCAGGATTATCAGATAAGACATTAGAAAGGGAGGCAATTAGAAAAGACCTAAAAAAAATAGTAGAGGAGGGGAAAGTGAGTCAAAGCAACAAGTCCCCAAATGTGGTTTCACGTAAGTAAAAGAAGCAATGACTAGAAACAGCTAACCTGAGAAAATAGTGGTCAGACATTTTTTAATTATTATTTCATTGTATGTACTTAATTTCACCCATAGTATTCAACTCTTTGAAGTGGTGAGAAAAAAAGGAGAAGACAGATTAAGGCACAGTATCTTCATGGAAATAAACATTCTTTTTTTTTTTTTTTTTTGGTAGAGACAGAGTCTCACTTTATCGCCCTGGGTAGAGTGCCGTGGCGTCACACTGCTCACAGCAACCTCCAGCTCTTGGGCTTAAGCAATTCTCTTGCCTCAGCCTCCCTAGTAGCTGGGACTACAGGCGCCCACCACAGCGCCCGGCTATTTTTGTTTTGCAGTTCGGCCGAGGCCGGGCTTGAACCCGCCACCTTCGGTATATGGGGCCGGCGCCCTACTCGCTGAGTCACAGGAGCCGCCCCAGAAAACATTTTCATGTGATGTGAAACATTTTCATGTTTCAATTTCATTTTCATTATAGTTCCCCTACTCGTAGAGGTAAAATTATTGTCTATAATTTATTATCTCATATGACACAAGAATAGTGGCTGCTATAATGTCATTGCTTGTATTTTTTCTGTCTTGCAGATTCTTTTCTGTGTGCTTTTTAAAGTTTTATTTTGTTTTGAGTTGACGTATAATCATCGAACATATTCATAGCATACCCTGTGATGTTTTAATACATAAATGCATCTTTACCAACTGCTAACATCGTTTACAGAAATTTATTCTAGATGCATATTTAAATATTTAAATGCAAAACACAAAGTAATGATTTTAGAGCAAAGCAAGAAATACCTTAAATATATTTACTGTGCAAAAAAATGCTAAAATAGGCCATAAACCAATAAACTATCCTAAGAGTTATGAATCATAGATGCAAGCATTCTCTTTTTGTTGTTTGTTTGTTTGAGACAGAGTCTCACTCTGTCACTTTGGGTAGAGTGCTTTGCTGTCATAGCTCACAGCAACCTCAAACTCCTGGGCTCAAATGATCCTCCTGCCTCAGCCTCCCAGAATGCTGGATTACCCCTGTAAGGCACTGTGCCCACCTAATAAAAACAGACATTAATAAATTGTATTAAGATAAAATTAAGCCAGGTGGTGCCTGTGGCTCAAGAAGTAGGGCACCGACCCCATATGCCAGAGGTGGCGGGTTCAAACCCAGCCCTGGCCAAAAAACAAAACAAAACAAAAAAGCAAGAAAATAAAATAAGATAAAATTAAGCTCTTCCACTTAAGAACAGGCACCATAAAGGAATTTAAAACACAATCAAATGAGTGATAAAATACAGGTGTAAGAGATATGCTTAAGAAAGGACTGAGCCATTTATCTTTTTATGTGTCTAATTATTACTTATCTATATCTCTTTCATTTTCTATCATCGGTATCTAACCATCCAGCTCATCTTCCTACATATCTTTATCTCTTCAGCTAATAATTTATCTATAACGCCTTTTATCCCCTTCATGGAAAGGCAGACATGTCAATTTAAATCACGACGTGATCCGAAGAGGCTCTTATCATCACTCATTGAGAAAATGGGATTAAAAACAAATTCCGTGCTTGTTGCCACAATACTCTCACCAAAAAGCTAATAATAAAAAGTTAGCAGATGCTAAGAGCTATAGAGAATGTAAATCAACTTTCTTGGAAATGTCATAAAGTTCAGACACTGTGTAAAACTTTTTCTTTGTTTTTTGGGACAGAGTCTCACTATGTCGCTCTGGGTAGAGAGCTGTGGCATCACAGCTCACAGCAACCTCACACTCTTGGGCTTAAGCGACTGTCTTGCCTCAGCCTCCCAAGTAGCTGGGACTCCAGGCTCCTGCCACAACCCCCAGCTATTTTTTGGTTGCAGCTGTCATTGTTGTTTAGCAGGCCAGGGCCAGGCTCGTACCCACCAGCTGCGGTGTATGTGGCCGGCACCGTCCTCCCTGACCTATAGGCGTGGAGCCTGTGTAAAACTTTCGTTACCTGTGATGCTGGAATTCTAGCCTTAGGTCTGTAACTGCTACAAGGGGCTGCATACACTTACTGAAACACATGCACAAGAAACTATTTAGCAGATCTTTCTGAAAATAGGCCAAATCAGAAGAAAAAAGAAAAGAAAGAAAAAACGGCCAGTGGCAACAACAGAAATTCTCGTCAATATAGGAATGGATCATACAGTGGTAAATTCACATCTTGGAAGATTAGACATTGCAATGAACTGCGTGCAACAGCATAGATGAATTTTACACATATTTAGAAACAGGCAAAATGACGCTTTCATGTTAAAATTATGGTGCTGAAAATATAGTGTCTTCCTCCTCTCATGGGGATGAGAGTAGGTAAAAAGGAGAGAAAAAAAAAAACAGGCAGAAAAATTCTGCATGCAGAATTATTTGCAAGATTGCCTGACTCACCTTTTTAAAAGAAAGCTTAGAAAGGGATATAGTGCTTTTTTTGTTTGTTTGTTTTGTTGCTTTGTTTTGTTTTGTTTTCTTTCTTTTGAGACAGAGTCTCACTATGTCGCCCTCTGTAGAGTGCTGTGGCATCACAGCTCACAGCAACCTCAAACTCTTGAGCTTACTAGATTCTTTTGCCTCGGCCTCCCAGGTAGCTGGGACTGCCAGAACACCTGGCTATTTTTTGGTTGTAGTTGTCATTGTTGTTCATCAGGCCCAGGCTGGGCTCGAGCCCTCCAGCTCCATCATATGTGGCTGGTGCCCCATCTGTCGAGCTGCAGGAGTTGAGCCTACAATGCTATTTTTATAAGTCCGATTGGTGTAAGACCACCCTGGCCCTTGATGCACAATTAGGTTAATGGCAATGACACTATGATGCTAACCCTAATTTTTAACCCCTGACCTTCCATAACTAAACAAGATTGCTGATTATAAATGGCTGAAGGAAAGAGAATGATTTCAATGCCCAAAAGTTGACTCGGGGGGAGCCAAAGTGCCTTGGTTTTTCCTGCGAGACTAAGTGCAAGAAGATCTGTGTGAATGTCACTGTCTGTTCCCTTTCCCTGAAATTCATCCTTTAGGAATTGTGACTCACCAAGTCTTCAAATTCCCATTGGCCACACATCAGAAAGTCCCAAAGGTGCAGATGTAGGTGAGGATGTGGAGAGAAGGGAACGCTTTTATACTGCCTGTGGGAACTAAGCCCTTGAAAAAAGAATTATGTCCCTGACTATATAGGGGTATGTATGTGTGTCTTAAAAGCAGGGATATTTCACGATTTCAAAGTTATCTGCGCACATACATAGTCAACTGACTTTTAAAAATAAATCTGAATTTATGCAGAAATCAAGGACAAATACTTACTTGGTTTTAAATACTATCCTGAGTTTTGATTAACTTCCAAAGGTAGTAGATTTCTCTTCTTTCCTTCGTCTTCTGTTTTTTTCTGAGACAGTGTCACTTTGTTATTCTAGGTAGAACACAGTGGTGTCATAGCTCATAACAAGCCTCAAATTCTTGGGCTCAAACGAGTCTCTTGCCTCAGCCTCCTGAGTAGCTGTGGCTGCAGGCACCTGCCACAACACTTGGCTACTTTTTTTGCAGTTTTTGGCTGGTCCTGGGTTTAAACCAACCAACTCCAGTATATGGGACCGGCGCCCTACTCTTTTGAGCCACAGGCACTGCCCACGCCTGGCTATTTTTAGAGACAGGGGTCTTGCTCTTGCTAGGCTGGTCTTAAAGTGACTTCAAGTTATCCACTTGTGTCTGCCTCCCAGAGTGCTGGGATTGCACCTGGCCTCAAGGGTAGAAGGTTTCTAATAAATAAAACAAAAGAAACTCAAGATTTTTTAAAAGGCTTACGTAATGCAGTTGTTTTATTAATATGAGCTATATTTGGTAGCTATGCCTGATAAGTGAAGGCTATACTTAAATATGAGGCTTAAAGAGTGTAAATGGAACAATTCTAACACAAAGAAATAATAAATGCCTCTGTTATCGTATACCGTAATTACCCTGATTTCATTAATGTCCATTGTATATGTGTATCAAAACATCACCTGCACCTTATGAAGATATACAACTATTACGAGCCCGTAATAATTACATATACATAAAAATTCATTAGTTGACTCATTAGAATTTAAACATTTCTCCTGTATTCTCAAAAATTTTCCTATAAAGCATATTGAAAAAATTAATGATTTCAATATTCATCACAGAATATTTAAGTGAATTTAGTGAATAACGCCACCTTTATAGTTATGGACATTTGCTAAACTTGAAAATAGACCCAACATATTAAAAATGTCTTTCCTGATTAAATCTGTGAAAACAGTAACAAATGTTCATGTCCTTTATTTTATATCCCAACAAAAGTAATTACACACGCATTTGTGGTGTGGCTTCAATTTTGCTGGAAATTTTTGTAAAAATTGGCAAGTGGAAACATCTGCATTCACTTTTTAACAGACGTTTCGATTAAGCCACTGAAAGGTACAAAAGCTTTCATTTTGAAGAATTTGAGTAGAAGCATGAAATGATAATATCCTTTCATTTCCTCTTAGAAATACTAATATTTCAAAGATTGAGCAAACTGTTATATTGTATCCTTGGAGGAGGTAACTGGGTTTTTTGTTAATTGTTGTTTTCATTTTTTTTTTTTTTTTTTTGGCTGAAGACTAAAATTTCTGCATGAAATTTTTCATGGGCACTTATTAAAATCAATATAAACTTGGCATAAAAGGCATTTGATAAAGCCAGTCAAGTGAGTATTTTATTCCATGCTTTGCTTACTGGGAATACTATTTTAGGTATTTGTGGAAAGAGAAAAAAGCATAACGTGTTTTATTTTTCCGGGAACAATGGTTATCTATTCAAGCACGGGTGAGCATTCTATATTTTAGTTGCTGTTGTTTTGTTTTAAGAGCCAGACAGTGAATATTTAAGACATTACGTATAATTGCAGTTGCCTTTGGAAGGAACGGTTCTTTCTGAAGGGCTAGTGCATTTGTTTTGTTTGTTTATTTGCTTTATGTTTTACATGTAAATTATCTAAATTGTCTGAGCTCACCATCAACTGTGTCTCTCTGGCTGTTTCTTGCCCCTTTGCCAAGGGAAAGGCTATAAACTCAGGAAAAAAGTGAATAAAGCTGACGGTGCTTGTGACCCACAGAAATCGCTCACTTACAGTTAGAGATGGAGTTGTCTGCACTCTCAGAACAAGAAAAGGAAAAGCCAAGAAAGGGGATCCTTTCTCTTTTAATATAAGGAAGGTTTTCTGTAAGTACTTAGCATTACTACGTTGCAAGAAATTAGTCCCACGACATCAGCTAGGAGCAAAGGAGATATGAGGGGGTGAATCTCATGTGGAAGTGGATACACCCGTCACCTCCCCACTGGCTTCTACTGAGTTTGGGAAGAAATTATACTGGTCTGGACATCCTTGTCGGTCTGGAAATCATCTTGTTTTGCACTGGCCCCTGGGGGCCATGATTGCAGCTGAATTGTTGAGTTGGTTTCCCTGGTCGGGGCAGGTCAGCTGGCCCACTTGTCGGAGGCCACAGGAGATCTCTTAGAAGCTACATTTAGGGTTGCAAACAGTGATGCTATCAAGAGAGAAAAGTTAAGCGTCTTTACAACCAAGGTTATTTGGAGAATGTTAAGAATCTTTATAACTAACAGATGTGGGTCTCCAGAGCAACAGTTTTAGGGGACATTGGCTGATTCCTACCATTATTTTGAGCTAAGCCAGTTCCTTTGCAGGTTTTTTTGGGGGGGGAGGTCCTTACTCTGGCGCTCACCTTGCAGCCATCCATCAATCAGGAGGGCAAAGTTAGTACCCAGTTACAAAGTGTTTGGTTTGTTTATTTTTTAGGGAAAATGCAGAATGAATACTTATGCACACACACAAAAAAACCCATACTCGGAATTCACCCTTTGCATATGCAGACTTACCAATTTGCGTTTGTTCAAGAATGAATTTTCTATCATGCCCTAGCAAATACACAATAATGTGGTTGCCACATTTTGCACACAGCCAGACCCCCTTCTAAAGCTGGTGCTGGGAAACAGGTGTTCATTTGCAGGCTTTTTCTTCTTCCTTTTTTTGTTCTTTTTTTCTGTTTTTAGATTTCCTTTTTTCTCAGCTGGACAGCATGTATCAAAGAATCCTTTATTTGTATTATCACCTTTCTTGCTGTTATCTCTCTCTGATTCTATGCTGCTCTTATCTTTTCTTGCCAAACTTAAGCAAAACACAATATATTTTCCTTCTTTCAATTGTTGTATTCTTTGCTATCTATGTTAAGCGATCTCGTAAGCTATCTCTTGTTGAAAGAGATTTAAGCTTTAAGATTTAAAAAAAAGTATATATAGAGCTGCCTTATTTCTTTGCTGTTGATCTAGCTGTGGCTGCCACCTTCTCTCAATTTCCATAAGCTTCCAAATAATCTCCGAGGTGCTTATTTTACAATAAATATTCAGTTCCAGGTGGGATTGGCGTCCTAAAGGATTGTCTTTATGAATTTTTGGTTATACTGCGCCCTTTAACAAAATTTCACATAGTAACTCTGGGGGACAGTCCGTGAGTTCAGCTAATGCCAGTTGTATTTTCTAAGTTCAAAATGGATAAAGAAAAATACATGTCAAGACAACTTTCATTCCAAAAGGGCTGTAAAAATCATTATTATAGCTTTTACTGTGGATGATTATTTTTATTATTTACCAAACCTGGAGTCTGGACTGGCATCGTCCAGTAACGAAAATTAAGGCTAGAGTTAGAATATAGATGCAAAATTTTCCCTTCTGAGTTTAAGTCCTTGTTTCAATTACTAGATTTCTAAATTTAATCCATTTGTGTGTTTGCTGAGAATTACAAAGCCAGGGCTACCCTTAATTTTGTTTCTATTTCTTCTCTTGTTGATTTAATCTTGAATGAAACAATGGAACTTCCAGTGCCCTTGAGTCTGTTTAGAATACTCATTAATTTCCTGTTCATGCACAATGTCATTTACTAACTGAATTTAATTTCTCTAACCCTTTAGGACAGGGTGATTCTGTTTAGAATACTGTATAATTCCCTGCTTATACATGGTATCATTTACTAACTAAGTTTAATTTCTAAAAACCATTTAGGGCCGGGTGAGGTGGCTCACACCTGCAATCCTGGAGTCCCAAGTGGAAGGATTGCCTGAGCTCAGGAGTTCAAGGCCAACCTGAACAAGAGGGAGAACCTGTTTCTATAAAAATGGAAAGAAAAAAAAAAAAGGCAGACTTGGTGACTCACTCCTCTAACGCCAGCGCTCTGGGAGACCAAGGCAGGTGGATCGCCTGAGATCAGGAGTTTGAGACCAGCCTGAGCCAGAGTGAGACCCTATCTCTAAAAATAACCAGGCGTTGTGGCAGGTGCCTACGGTCTCATGAAAATCACTTGTGCCCAAGAGTTCTAGGTTGCTATGAGCTATGATGAGGCCACAGCACTCTTCTCAGGGTGACAGTTTTTTTATTTATCAAAAAAATAAATAAAATAAAAGACATTTAATTCAATGTGAACAGAACTACAGTTTGCATATAGCATAGCAAGCTTTTGTTTTCCTAGGTAGGTCACTATGAAAGTTCTGAGACAGACTGTACCATGGTCTGATACGTCACTTCCAAGAAACACAGTCAGCAGGGTTTTTGTATATGTACACAGGTATAAATGGGAAAGGGATTGCAAAGTGATGTCTCAAGCATATATTGCACTTTACCCCAAAAAGTGAGCGTTTTTTTTTTTCCAAAATGGCTTCAAGATATTACGTTTCCAATTGGCAGTGTAAAGAGTTCCATTTCTACATCATGACCAATATTCCATATAATCAGTCTTTTTCATCTAAGACCCCCAATCCCTGTGTAAGAGTAACTCATTATTTTAGTTTGCTCTTCCAAAAGACTGATGTAACGGTTGGCTCAGAGCCTGTAACTCAGGAGCTAGGGTGCCAGCCACATACACCAGGGCTGCAGGGTTCAAGCCTGACCTGGGCCTGCTGAACAACAATGATAACTGCAAAAAAAAAAAAAAAAAAAAAAACCAGCCATTGTGGCGGGCACCTGCAGTCCCAGCTATTGGGGAGGCTGATGCAGGAGGATTGCTTAAGCCCAAGAGTTTGAGGTTGCTGTGAGCTGTGATGCTACAGCACTCTACAGAGGGCCACATAGTGAGACTCTGTCTCAAAACAAACAAACAAACAAACAAACCCAAGTAATTATAAAGGCTACACATCATATGTAAAACACAAAAAGACTAAAAAGGTCTTTTTCATTTATTTTCGGATAAAATGTCCAGTTAAATCATTTAGTCATTTATCTTAATTGCATTGTTTTTCTTATATTGTTCATTTGTACTAGTTCTTCACACATGTTGGTTTAAAAAAATTACTCCATCTGTTATGTGTGTCATAAATCTTCTCCCCTCCTATCCCCCCCAGGGCGGCACCTGTGGCTCAAGGAGTAGGGTCCCGGCCCCATACACTGGAGGTGGCAGGTTCAGACCCAGCCCTAGCCAAAAAAAAAAACTGGAAAAAACTAATAAAAAAAAAAAAAAAAAAAAACTTAAAAATATAAAAAAAATAAAATAAAATACAAATAAATCTTCCCCAATTTGTGGTTAAACTATCAAACTCTTAGCAATATCTTTAAAAATTAAAATTTTAAAAATTTAATGAAATATCTCCTGTTATTTTCCTTTATGGTCCTTATTTATTTATTTATGTATTTTTTGTGTCACACCCAGGAGGTATTCTCTCTCTCTTTTTTGAATTGTATAATTTTTACTTTTTTTTTTATTAAATTGTAACTGTGTACATTGATACATTTATGGGGTTCAGCATACTGATTTGATATACAATGTGAAATGCTTACACTGAACTAAGTAACACATTCATCACAATTATACTCAATTCTTAATAGTTTTGAAATGTACCATTGCATCACGCACATTAGGTGAGGTCCCCCCAAATACCCTCCTTTTCCCCATATCTCCCCCTTTCCCCCTCTCTCCTTTTCCCTTCTACTTTCTAGACGATAGTTATATTTTGCCATTCGTATGAGTGTGTAGGTGATTATATATTGATTTCATAGTAATATTGAGTATACTGGATACTTTTTTCCCCATTCTTGAGCTATTTTACTAGGAAGAATATATTCCAGCTCCATCCAGGTAAACATAAAAGAGGTGAAGTCTCCATCTTTTTCATGGCTGCATAGTATTCCATAGTGTACACATACCACAATTTGTTAATCCATTCATGGGTTGATGGGCACTTGGGCTGTTCCCATGTCTTGGCTATCATAAATTGGGCTGCAATACTCAGCACCTGTACTCAGCAGATAGGGCACCAGCCACATGCAACGGAACTGCTGGGTTTGAGCCCAGCCTGGGCCTGCCAAATAACAATAACAACTACAACCAAAAAACAGCCAGGCGTTGTGGCGGGCACCTGTAGTACCAGCTACTTGGGAAGCTGAGGAAAGAGAATCACTTAAGCCCAAGAGTTGGAGGCTGCTGCGAGTTACGACACCATAGCACTCTACCAAGGGCAATATGCTGAGACTCTGACTCATAATAATAATAATAATTTTTTGGATCTAACCTTCATCTCTGCGTTTGGCTGGACAGTGACAGGTGGCTGGAACCTCCTGCAATGGTTATCAATCCGTGGCCCCTACACAGGGCTATCTAGGGTGTCTTTTGCTTTTACTCTTTCCTGCACAAGTTTTGCCATTGTTGTTTTTCTTTTCCTCTTTTTCTTGACCCAAAATAGCTAAAAATCCAACAATTCCTATGAACTTTCCAAAGAATCATCGTTTGGGTTAATTAGCTTTGTCTACTGTTTAAGTTCTTTGCCTAGCATTGATTTCTGTCACCTTTAATTCTTTTTTTCCTTTCTTTTCAGATTTAGCTTTCTCCTTTCCCCCCACCCCCGACTTTCAAAGTAGAAACTTAGGTTCGTTATTTGAGACCTGTCTTCTTTTTCAACACAAACACCCAGTGCTGAATTTCCTCCCTTTGTTTTTTTTTTTGCAGACCACGCACAAGAATGTGCAGTTTCCATGTTTTTACCTTTAATTTGAAACAGATCCTAAAAAAGCAAGTTCTACATAAATGCACAAAGTTTCATGAGAACAAAGAAGAATGAAAAGAGAAAACACCTCATAAAATTACCAAAGAATAAAACTGAAAAGGGGAAAAGAATGCCAACACCTTGGCTATTTTCTGCTCACTGTCAACTCCAGTTATTTGTAAATAAATAAAGCAATAAGGCAGCTGGATGACTTTGCAGTCTTTCCAGAAAACAGCCCTGCATCAGAGTTCTGTCACATTTATGCAGGACTTTCATTAACCAACATAAACTAATCTCACATTTTCACCTGCAATTTTCATTGCCGCCAATGGCGAAACAGCAGTTGGATAAATTACAAACGGAGGTTCCAAGCTTGAGGTCTAAAATAAACAGAAGTGGAACGCCACTGGCTGGACGCACAGACAGCTGGGGCAGGCTGACCCTGATTAAACTGCCCTGCTCCCTAGTTTAAAATACGCTGTGTGGTAGGAGAACCATCGAGGCAACCCACACAGAAAGATTTTCTGCAGGTGTTTTTAAGCATGCTCTTTATCTTCATTTATCCCTGAGTATTTCTTTTTTCAATTTAAATTTGAAATTTTCATGAATAGGCATCCTAGTGGTGAGGAAAAACTTGCCCCTTTCCCACAAAGTTTGCTGAAGCATCAACTCACAATGAAGGTACATTAAGAAGAGAAAGATTTATTGACCATATGCATGGGGAAAATTGCAGGGTGATCGCCCCAGATCTCCGCAGGCTCCAGATATTTTTATACAGCCTCGCAGAATCTAGGGGAAATTAGGAATATAAGTAATGCTGTTCAGGGGCCACCAACAGTTGCAAAGGAGAAGGAAAGTATGCGGGAAGATTGATTTATAAATTAACCTCAGAGACAGGTATTATGTTGCAAATGATATTCGCCCAGTCTGCTGGCTTTCCAGAACTTCTTTCCTACAATTTACTCAAATTGGCTGGGAGAAGAAGGAAAAATATTTTTTTCTTTTTGTTCAAACCTCTTCCAAGGAGCTATACATTTCTAAGAGCCTTTAATTTAAAGAAAAAAAAAAAAAAAGAAAGGAAGGAAGAAGAAAAAAGAAAAAATCTTTATACCAAGAAGTCATATTTTGGGATAAAATTTCCTGAGCTCCTGCAGACACCTTCATTTCCAGTTTTCATTCAGTGAACCTTTTTATTTAACATTTACCCTAAGCAGACCTCTTTTTATGGTGGCTCCAAAGAGTTTAGCTGTTAAACATTTTAACAAATTGCTCAATATACACATAATTGTTTCATGATTACTATAATTTTGGCGTTACAGTCATATGTCAGAAAGAGATCTCTGACAAGGCGTAAGTAATGTTTGTGTGGACTAAAATAAAATCTTAAGGGTGTTCCCCATGCCCGACTGACTGGCCCCCCTTCTTTGTCGAGGGGTTCCCCTAAAACTTAGTTCTAACCATGAGAAAGGAGATCTTTGTGCCCCCTCCGTCCTTAGAGACGCCCTCTGTGACTCACTTACAGGCTCTTCAAGACACACCTGCAGCTCCGCAATGCACACAGCAACCCCCTTGAGTCTGTGCAATAATTTCTCTCTAATTAACAGACCCCTCATCTTACTGGTTTGTTTGACAGAGCCTCACTCTTTCAGCCAATTGCCAGCTAAGGAATCTTCAAACTCACCTAGAACCTGTAAACTCCCACCTTCCAGCTGTACCACCTTTTGGGCCAAAGCAATGAATGTTTTCTGTGTATTGATTTATGACTTCACCCGTAATCCTGTTAAGTGAAAGAGAAGCAAGCCTGACTCCATTTTGATTGAATTCCTTTTCCTGAGAATCAGTGGGAAGGCAAAGCAGGCCTGATTTGTTCTGTTGTTTTGTTACATTTTATTGCATTAAAAAAAAAAAAAAAAAAGGTTCCGCTTGCCTCCCTACCCATTGCATGGTATTTTCAGTTAGAACTGTTAGAATTGTTATGGTGGTCTTCTCGCCATCTGTATATGACATGGAAATGTTAAAAGAGCAATTTTGACTCCTCTTTACTGTCACTCCTTTTCTGTCATATTGCATTACCTTTGAAACTGGTTCTCCTTGTTTGCTCTCCCATTCTATAACTGTGAATGCATTCAAATAAAATTGTTAGTGATGTAGGTTACTGACTGCACTCATGAGTATATATATCCTTGGTGATTATTGCTTTTTATGATCATACTGTTTATGACTCTCACCTGCAAGTTCCCCTCCCGACATTACCTGACTTTGTAGATTGTACTTGCTTTGTAAAGAAAAATTACTAGTTGCTTTCATGATCATAGCATTGTGTAAACTGACCGATCCGCCTTATCCTCGGGATTGTCCCTAACTGCTGGTGATGTTTGCTTGCACCCTGGAAGAATTTTGCATTATGAAAGTCAGAGCCTCAGACAACTCGGGGCTGCTCTCAGAAACCCCAGGTTGGGACACTGAGGCAGTTGCCGGCTGGGTCTTCAATAAAGTACTCCTCTTTAATTTCACTTGTCTGGTGATGTGGTCTTTGAGAGACTCCTGGGTATAATAATCCCAGTTGCCCTCAAATGTATAAAACCAAACTGTCATCCACCACCTCAAGTACACCTGTTCAAGGTTTCTTGGGTGTGGCTCTGGGTCATGGTCCTCAAAATTGGGTCACAATAAACTTCCTTAAATTATTTTATAGAGTATGGCTTTTTTTCTGTCAATACATTCATTTGGTGGGAAGAATGTTATGCAAATGTTCTGTATTTGGCAGCGCCTATAGCTCAGTGGGTAGGGTGCTGGCCACATGCACCAAGGCTGGTGGGTTCGAACCCAGCCAGGGCCAGCTACAACAAAAATGACAACTGCAACAACAACAACAAAAATAAAATAGCCGGGTGTTATGGCAGGCACCTGTAGTCCCAGCTACTTGGGAGGCTGAGGCAGGAAAATCACTTAAGCCCAAGAGTTTGAGATTGCTGTGAGCTGTGACACCACAGCACTCTACCCATGTTGGTAGCTTTGAGACTCTGTCTCAAAAAAAAAAATGCAAGATAGGAAACTTTTTAAAGGGTTGATCCTGAAACTGCCCATGTGTTTCAGGATGAAGAGGGTCTGGGCACCTGTCACTGTCAGCCAATATGCAGACATGGGAACAGGTCCACTAAACTTTATTTGTCAGAAGTTCATCCATTGTGGTCAACAGCCACACTAGCATCTCCAAGACTGTTCCATTCTATTGTTTCCAAAATTACGGTTTTATGCATAAAAGTTCAAAGCAAAAAACACGTTAATTCTTATTTTAAATAATAATCAGCATAACTCAGTGACTTATTAGAACACTCCGGTTCAAAAGATAATCTCCTAAATCCATTATGTCTGCCCTAGCCTGGCTGACTCCATCTTATTCTCACTGCATGTGGTTTATTCACTTGGGGTTATAATTAACATAGTTGATTTTTATTAACTAAAGGGACCGTGGGCTTCCTTTTTGCTAACTTTTTTTGCTGCCAAAACTTTATGCAATGATCTAATTTGCATACCAGAGTTGCCTGCAGCTTGCTTGTCATTTGATTTCTGTCCCCTATCGTTCCTGAAAAGCACAGGGGGGTCACAGTCTGGCAATTCTCCACTCTTCGCTGAAATTTCATCTCAAGCTGGTGCTATCGCAATCCTATCAATTCGTTCAAAGGACAGAGCCTAGCCCAATCCTGTTAAAGTCAGCCAAATACATGAACTCAGAAAGAATAAGAAATGTTCCAGCAACTCAACTCAGAGTAGCTGAGGTAGAAAATATATTTATGGAAGAAAATTACCCCCAAAAAAGTCTCCCTGAAATTGTATCAGGCTTACTGCACTAAATGCCAATATACCTGGAATGTTTCACATCATTTGGGGAAGAGATAGTCAATGTTGTGTAAAAATACTGTTACTCTAGTCTGTTAAAATAGTTCAATAAAGATACTCCAATACGTTTTAGAATAGGACATTCCGTGAGCTCTGTTATGATGATGGAAATTTTGAACTCTGGCTACAGAAAGTGTGAACTTTGCTCTTTATTGCTGGCTTTATCAATGAAGCATTGCTTTTACAGTCCTGGGCATCCATGGCTGGGAATTGAAAGAAATTCACCTAAAGAAAGCAAAGTCTACATTTCAGCCATAGTAATTGACTAAGTGAGTCTCGAATGGAGATTTTGGCAGGTTTCTGCTCAAGCCTGCCAGGTGTGGATTAAATGTAATGCTATGCTCTGCAGGTATTTTTTTCCCTCCAAATTTAGATGTGGAAACTCACCCCCAAGATGACGATGTGATCGAGTGGAGCTTTTGGGAGATGATGAGGTCCTCAGGGAGGAGCTTCATAGGTAGGATCAGTGACCTTACAAAGGGACCCCAGAGAGCTTCCTGGCCCCTTCAACCACATGAAGACATAGTGACAAGGTGCCATATGTGGACCAGGAGGTGAGTCCTCACCACTCACAGTATCTACCACCCTGGGATCTTGATCTTCAACCTGAAGACCTGTGAGCAATAAATTCTTGTTTGTAAGACTCAGTGACCTTACAA